>QXTE01000298.1:1399201-1444071 GCA_003942145.1 Platysternon megacephalum
ATTTTATTTTATTTTGCTGGGTAACTTACTTTGTTCTGTCTGTTACTACTTGGAATCACTTAAATCCTACTTTCTGTATTTAATAAAATCACTTTCTACTTATTAATTAACTCAGAGTATGTATTAATACCTGGGGGAGCAAACAGCTGTGCATATCTCTCTATCAGTGTTATAGAGGGCGAACAATTTATGAGTTTACCCTGTATAAGCTTTATACAGGGTAAAACGGATTTATTTGGGTTTAGACCCCATTGGGAATTGGGCATCTGAGTGCTAAGGGCAAGCAGACTTCTGTGAGCTGTTCTCAGGTAAACCTGCAGCTTTGGGACAGGTGATTCAGACCCTGGGTCTGTGTCTGGAGCAGACGGGTGTGTCTGGCTTCACCAAGACAGGGTGCTGGAACCACCGAGCTGGCAGGGAGAACAGAAACAGAGGTAGCCTTTGCACATCAGCTGGCAGCTCCCAAGGGGGTTTCTGTGATCCAACCCGTCACACCCTTAAACACTGAAGATTCTATTCAACAACCATCAAAAAAACCTGCAATACAGAGGGGTATATGCCCTGGCAAAGAACAATTAAGTCAATGCCCATGAGGTGGGGTAAAGTCCACCCAAGGACATTCATGCACTCTCATATATTGCAGGTGTGAACATGGTATGTGCAGGGAGTTTCGCAAGGGAGTTCTCCAGATGAAGGAGGAGCAAATACAGGACCCTTGGGGTAAGTGACTGTCTGTAGTGTGTGTTTGTTTGTGTTTGGGGGTTACTCACTGTGTGTTGAGCTTGTGTTTGTCCGTCTGTTTGGTTGGTTGTTTGAAGGACCGTGTGCTGTGGCTGGCAGTTGGAAGCTGTGAGCTTCAAAGGAAGGTCTGGAAAGCTAGAAGCCTCTGTTAATTGGCCGAGCCTTAGTCAGTGGGCGGGGCTATCAAGCAGGCCAGGGCTTTATAAAGCAGTGCACAAGCGACCAGGGGCTGCTAACAGGGAGTTTCGCAAGGGAGTTTAGAAGGGGAGTGGGAAGGGAGCAAGGGCCCCGTGCTGTTTTGTTTAAAACTATAAACTAAACTACAGTCAAAACTACAGTCAAAACTTTCTGATTTAAACAACACCCTTTCACTAACTAGGAGACCATGCAGGCAGAAGCCCAGCAGCAGATTGGGGGCTATCCAGTTTATTGCGCTGAGTGCAGCATGTATGATTACCTGCCCCGTGGGCGGGTGGCGTAGGTGTGCATTCGGTGCAAGGAGCTCCTGGCCCTCAGAGACCGCGTACGGGCTTTGGAGGCCAGGGTGGCGGTACTGGAGGAGCTAAGGGAGGCAGAGAGGTATGTTGATGAGGCTTTCCGGGACACTGTAGCATTGTCCCACCTCCGATCAGACACCCCTGCACTGTTGAGGAGGATGAAAGGCCCAGGGAAGCAGAGCAGTCAACGGGAGCAGAGGGAAACCTTCCCATAGTTGGGACCCTCCTTCCAGATGGCAAATAGAAAGGAGCATAAATACTGCCAAATTAAGTGTAAAAATGTAATAAGAAAAGCCAAAGAGGAGTTTGAAGAACGGCTAGCCAAAAACTCAAAAGGTAATAACAAAATGTTTTTTAAGTACATCAGGAGCAGGAAGCCTGCTAAACAACCAGTGGGGCCCCTCGATGATCGAGATAGAAAAGGAGCGCTTAAAGACGATAAAGTCATTGCGGAGAAACTAAATGAATTCTTTGCTTCAGTCTTCATGGCTGAGGATGTTAGGGAGATTCCCAAACCTGAGCCGGCTTTTGTAGGTGACAAATCTGAGGAACTGTCACAGATTGAAGTGTCACTAGAGGAGGTTTTGGAATTAACTGATAAACTTAACAGTAACAAGTCACCGGGATCAGATGGCATTCACCCAAGAGTTCTGAAAGAACTCAAATGTGAA
This sequence comes from Platysternon megacephalum, assembly GCA_003942145.1. Classification (NCBI taxonomy): domain Eukaryota; kingdom Metazoa; phylum Chordata; order Testudines; family Platysternidae; genus Platysternon; species Platysternon megacephalum. The sequence goes on from QXTE01000298.1 coordinate 1,401,111, forward strand.
ATTGCGGAACTATTAACTAGGGTTTGTAACCTGTCCTTTAAATCGGCTTCTGTACCCAACGACTGGAAGATAGCAAATGTAACGCCAATATTTAAAAAGGGCTCTAGGGGTGATCCCGGCAATTACAGACCGGTAAGTCTAATGTCGGTTCCGGGCAAATTAGTCGAAACAATAGTAAAGAATAAAATTGTCAGACACATAGAACAACATAAATTGTTGGGCAAAAGTCAACATGGTTTCTGTAAAGGGAAAACGTGTCTTACTAATCTATTAGAGTTCTTTGAAGGGGTCAACAAACATGTGGACAAGGGAGATCCAGTGGACATAGTGTACTTAGATTTCCAGAAAGCCTTTGACAAGGTCACTCACCAAAGGCTCTTACGTAAATTAGGTTGTCATGGGATAAAAGGGAAGGCCCTTTCATGGATTGAGAACTGCTTAAAAGACAGGGAACAAAGGGTAGGAATTAATGGTAAATTCTCAGAATGGAGAAGGGTAACTAGTGGTGTTCCCAAGGGTCAGTCCTAGGACCAATCCATAAATGATCTGGAAAAAGGGGTAAAAAGTGAGGTGGCAAAGTTTGCAGATGGTACTAAACTGCTCAAGATAGTTAAGACCAAAGCAGACTGTGAAGAACTTCAAAAAGATCTCACAAAACTAAGTGATTGGGCAACAAAATGGCAAATGAAATTTAATGTGGATAAATGTAAAGTAATGCACATTGGAAAAAATAACCCCAACTATACATACAATATGATGGGGGCTAATTTAGCTACAACGNTTGGAACCCCCTTTCAGGTAGTTGAAAGCAGCTATCAAATCGCCCCTCATTCTTCTCTTCTGCAGACTAAACAATCCCAGTTCCCTCAGCCTCTCCTCGTAAGTCATGTGCTCCAGCCCCCTAATCATTTTTGTTGCCCTCCGCTGGACTCTCTCCAATTTATCCACATCCTTCTTGTAGTGTGGGGCCCAAAACTGGACACAGTACTCCAAATGAGGCCTCACCAGTGCTGAGTAGAGGGGAATGATCACATCCCTCGATCTGCTGGAAATGCCCCTACTTATACAACCCAAAATGCCATTAGCCTTCTTGGCAACAAGGGCACACTGTTGACTCATATTCAGCTTTTCGTCCACCGTAACCCCTAGGTCCTTTTCTGCAGAACTGCTGCCCAGCCATTCGGTCCCTAGTCTATAGCAGTGCATGGGATTCTTTCGTCCTAAATGCAGGACTCTGCACTTGTCCTTGTTGAACCTCATCATATTTCTTTTGGCCCAATCCTCTAATTTGTCTAGGTCCCTCTGTATCCTATCCCTACCCTCCAGCGTATCAACCACTCCTCCCAGTTTAGTGTCATCTGCAAACTTGCTAAGGGTGCAGTCCACACCATCTTCCAGATCGTTAATGAAGATATTGAATAAAACCGGCCCCAGCACCGACCCTTGGGGCACTCCACTTGATACCGGCTGCCAACTAGACAAGGAACCATTGATCACTACCCGTTGAGCCCGACCATCTAGCCAGTTTTCTATCCACCTTACCGTCCATTCATCCAGCCCATACTTCTTTAACTTGCTGGCAAGAATACTGTGGGAGACTGTATCAAAAGCTTTGCTAAAGTCCAGAAATAGCACATCCACTGCTTTCCCCTCATCCACAGAGCCGGTTATCTTATCATAGAAGGCAATTAGGTTAGTCAGGCATGACTTGCCCTTGGTGAATCCATGCTGACTGTTCCTGATCACTTTCCCCTCCTTTAAGTGGTTCAGGATTGATTCCTTGAGGACCTGTTCCATGATTTTTCCAGGGACTGAGGTGAGACTAACTGGCCTGTAGTTCCCTGGATCTTCCTTCTTCCCTTTCTTAAAGATGGGCACTACATTAGCTTTTTTCCAGTCGTCCGGGACCTCCCCCGATCGCCATGATTTTTCAAAGATAATGGCCAATGGCTCCGCAATCTCATCGGCCAACTCCTTTAGCACCCTCGGATGCAGCGCATCCGGCCCCATGGACTTGTGCTCGTCCAGCTTTCCTAAATAGTCCCGAACTACTACTTTCTCCACAGAGAGCTGGTCACCTCCTCCCCATACCGTGCTGCAGAGTGCAGCTGTCTGGGAGCTGACCTTGTCTGTGAAGACAGAGGCAAAAAAAGCATTTAGTACACTAGCTTTCTCCACATCCTCTGTCACTAGGTTCCCTCCCTCATTCAGCAAGGGGCCCACACTTTCCTTGACTTTCTTCTTGTTGCTAACATACCTAAAGAAACCCTTCTTGTTACTCCTAACATCTCCGGCTAGCTGCAACTCCAAGTGTGATTTGGCCTTCCTAATTTCACACCTGCATGCCTGAGCAATACTTTTATACTCCTCCCTGGTTATTTGTTCAATCTTCCACTTCTTGTAAGCTGTTTTTTTGTGTTTAAGACGAGCAAGGATTTCACTGTTAAGCCAAGCTGGTCGCCTGCCATATTTACTTTTCTTCCTACACATGGGGATGGTTTGTTCCTGCAACCTCAATAAGGTTTCTTTAAAATACAGCCAGCTTTCCTCTACTCCTTTCCCCCTCATGTTATTCTCCCAGGGGACCTTGCCCATCAGTTCCCTGAGGGAGTCAAAGTCTGCTTTTCTAAAGTCCAGGGTCTCTGTTCTACTGCTCTCCTTTCTTCCTTGTATCAGGATCCTGAACTCGACCATCTCATGGTCACTGCCTCCCAGGTTCCCATCCACTATTGCTTCCTCTACTATTTCTTCCCTGTTTGTGAGCAGCAGGTCAAGAAAAGCTTTTCCCCTAGTTGGTTCCTCAAAGACTGAGAATATATTATTGCCCTTATATAAATCGATGGTACACCCACATCTTGAATACTGTGCACAGATGTGTTCTCCTCATCTCAAAAAAGATATACTGGCACTAGAAAAGGTTCAGAGAAGGGCAACTAAAATGATTAGGGGTTTGGAAAGGGTCCCATATGAGGAGAGATTAAAGAGGCTAGGACTTTTCAGCTTGGAAAAGAGGATATGATAGATGTATATAAAGTTATGAGTGATGTGGAGAAAGTAGATAAGGAAGAGTTATTTACTTATTCCCATAATACAAGAACTAGGGGTCACCAAATGAAATTAATAGGCAGCAGGTTTAAAACAAATAAAAGGACGTTCTTCTTCACACAGCGCACAGTCAACTTGTGGAACTCCTTGCTTGAGGAGGTTGTGAAGGCTAGGACTATAACAGTGTTTAAAAGAGAACTGGATAAATTCATGGAGGTTAAGTCCATTAATGGCTATTAGCCATGATGGGTAAGGAATGGTGTCCCTAGACTCTGTCAGAGCAGGGCCGGCGCAACCCAGTAGGCGACCTAGGCGGTCGCCTAGGGCACTGCTATTTTGGGGGCACCGGTGCCCCGTCCGTCCGTTCAATTTTGGGGGTGGGACCTTCCGCCACCGCTGTTGGGGGCGGCATTTCGGGGGCGGGACCTTCCGCCGCCTAGGGCGCCGGAAGAGCTGGCGCCGCTACTGTGTCAGAGGGTGGAGATGGATGGCAGGAGAGAGATCACTTGATCATTACCTGTTAGGTTCACTCCCTCTGGGGCACCTGGCATTGGCCACTGTCGGTAGACAGGATACTGGGCTAGATGGACCTTTGGTCTGACCCAGTACGGCCATTCTTATGTTTTTATGTGCTTTCTTCACAGGATGTTGTACTAACAGCATCACACACACATCTGCTGTAACAATGAAGGCTTATTATGCTCTAGTACAGATGAGACCTCAAAATCACTATGCTGAGATGTTCTGCTTCCTATGTCTAAATAAACTGAGCAGGATACGAGATTTAAGTCTGATTAAAGTCACTGACATGTACTAATTACACCAGCATCATTAAAACACCACCCTTAAGATTTTTACGCTGAGCCATCATCCGTATCTGAGGTGCTGGTTGAAATGCAAGCAGTTGTTACTGCTCTGTGTGCAGACACAGCTCAAAGACAGTTTGATCTGCTGTCACCACCTTGTGGCAAAAAGACTGTACGGCCATTCACTGTTCTAAAGCAACCACAGAACCCATTGCACATCAAATCATTTTTAGGGGAGCGATATTCCACTCGCCCCTGTCTGGTACGTTTTCCTCAAGGCTTTTATGGGATTACTATTCCTTTTATGGTGGTGGTGAGTAAAAGATCACAGATTAGATTAGGGTTCCTTTCCATTTTTGTATCTTCCTCTGGAGTAACTCCCTTGGAATAAGGATGCAAAATGTTAACCGGTTAACCGATAAGCATCAGTATTGGTAAGGTATTCCGGTTAACATTTAAGCTCCAGCTACGGGACTCCGCTGCCGCCCACCCCTGGGGTCCCAGCTGCCGGCCCTGCGCCTGGGGCTGTGCGCGGGGGGCCAGCAGAGTCCTGGGCGTGCGGGGGGGGGGAGGGGGTTCCAAAGAGGATGGAGCTCGGCTGTTCTCAGTGGTGGCAGATGANTGCCTGGGGCTGTGCGCGGGGGGCCAGCAGAGTCCTGGGCGTGCGGGGGGGGGGGAGGGGGTTCCAAAGAGGATGGAGCTCGGCTGTTCTCAGTGGTGGCAGATGACAGAACAAGGAGTAATGGTCTCAAGTTGCAGTGGGAGAGGGCTAGGTTGGATATTAGGAAACACTATTTCACTAGGAGGTTGGTGAAGCACTGGAATGGGTTACCTAGGGAGGTGGGGGAATCTCCTTCCTTAGAGGTTTTTAAGGCCCGGCTTGACAGCCCTAGCTGGGATGATTTAGTTGGGGTTGGACTAGATACCTCTGAGGTCTCTTCCAACCCTAATCTTCTATGATTCCATGACCCTTGGCAGCAGCAGAGCCCCGGGTGCATAGGGCGGCAGCCAGGACCCGTGGTGCGGGGCCAGCAGCGAGTGGAGTCTCGGGCCTGGGGGCGGCAGCCAGGACCCCGGGTGTGTGGGGAGGCAGTGGAGCCTAGCGGTTAAACTTCTAAGCAGTAAAATTTTAATAGTTTAAGCGTTTACTTTTTTTAAACATTAAACAAGAACAGGCATAAAGACTGATTCCACAGCCTTCTCAATAGTGGTATTTTCATTATTTTAAACGTGGTGGTGAATATTTTTGTGCACCTCTCCCTTCCCTTTTATATTTTCAGCAATGAAAATTCCTACTTCCATTTTTCCCTGAGTGAAATGCAGAGAATGAATTAACCCTTGAGGTGACATTTTCCTACCCATCACAGAGGAGGAGACGGTACAGACTGCAAGAAGCACAGCTGAGTTTTGGGACTAAGTTTTCTTGTTTAAAGGGACAATCAAAACCTATCTGTTTTGCAAATGCTTTTGAAGCCAATTGAGCAGCCAGAGATCAGAGAGGCAAAGCACCTCTGAGGTGGAAACATGGTGCAGCCTGCTACATAGACACATCAGTGTAAACGTATTTGGATTACGGCTGAAAACCACCCTGTTTGTGTACTGAAATTAGCTACTGAGGCAGAACATATCCATTATAGCAGCAACACACAGCCTGTGGCTCTGGGACCACATGGAGTGCTTTAGCCCTGCATGCAGCTCTCATTTTGAGTTGAATGCTTCCCATGACAACTGTGCAATGATGTGCTCCATCAAGAACGCTGGCTAAGTGCATTCCACCTGCATGTGCTGTGGGAGGGGCAGGGAGTGAAGACACCTGCTCGAATAGGTTAGTTCATAGAACACTGCCAGATTATCATCATCTACACTCCGCCTTTGCAGAAGGCTCCTTCCTCACTGCCCAGCACCTTGGATAGCCATTCACACCTGTGCAGCATGCAAAGGGACCATAAATGGCACCAAGTCAGAAGGGGGTAATGGCAGCACAAGGCACCAGGCAATCACAACTCTGCACCCTTGGATGGTGCAACAGCTTGTTAGCTCTTCTAAGTGGATTGGCTCTGCATAAGAGCATATGATTTATAGTCCCTTCCTGGCCTTAAAATCTGTTATAACCATCATTTTGAACTAACCTCTTTCATAATCCAGGGCAGAGAATTTCACCCAGTCAGTCCTGCAGTGAGTCTAATAAATTCAAGTTGAGCTAGGGCATATTTTTGAAAAGACACATCTGATCTCAATTTAAAGACTGCAGTGACAGAAAATCTACCACCTCTCTCAGTAAGTTGTGCCAATGATTAATTCCCCTGTCAAAAGTTTGCACCTTAATTCAGTCTAAACTGTCTAGCTTCAGCTTCCATCCATTGGATCTTGCTCTGCCTTTGTCTGCTAGGTTGAAGAGCCTTCTACTAGGTGGTCAGACTAGATCATAATGGCCCCTTCTGCCATTAGAATCCATCGATCTGACATGACAGAGCTGGGTACGTCACGTGAGGGAACCAAGAGCAGTAAGAAACATGGAAAATTCACATAAGATGCTACAAAGCTTTTTATTTTTCATAAGAAATTGAGGTATACAGTTATAGGTATACTTTGCACAGCACGCAGGCTACATGACAACAGTGTCCAACTCAGCTGGAAAAGGCACTGCTTGGAGAATACAAGGCTCCCACAAGCTTCATTTTGTCACTGGAAAGAAACCCTTGCTGTACAGAGATACAAATAAATAGCTGGTAACAACACAGGAGGCCTGAAATTACTCACTTTATGAGGAGACTGTACACGTTTTTCCGCACACAGCACAGGACAAGCCTGCCTGGCTGTCTGAGAGCATACAGTAAGATTCCCAGGGAGAGCACAGGAGGGGTGTATTCCTGAGCCCAAGTGGACAGGTGTTAGACATGAGAAGAAGCCCAATGGGACACAGGAAGGAACCGAGAAGAATGCTGCTGAAATAATGAAAGAGGTGTGGGGGGGGCGAAGGACACAGTAAGAGCACACTTGACAACATAAGGAAGAACCCATTAACTGCAGGGTGTTCTGTTCAAATTTAGAGGAAAAACATACTGCTGAACTCTGAAAATTACGGCTCCCCTTTTTCTTAAGCAGACCTATCGGAGACCTCGCAGAACCATGAGCCAGATTAAAACTGCAAGACAGAAGTCTACCTGATGCACACCATGAACAAATATATAGCATGTAGCCGACTCTGAACAGTGAGAGTGTCAAAGATGTTAGACAGGCTTCATATTTGTGAAGTGTTTTCTCAGACGGCCATTGCACTCTCTTCTGCCCACACTGCAGTTAATGTAACAGCTCCCCATGCCATAATGGCTGACAGAAGGGGGTACCCCACTACTCTGCTTCCATGTGCCCTTGCTGAGTGTGACATTTCAGGCCCAAGGGAGAGTGTCACCTGCATGCAGCTGTACAGGTTCACTTGGGTGATTTGATGGTGACGCAGAATTAAGCGGAAGAGCAAAGAGTCCGATGACCTTTATAATGGCTGGTCAGTTTTGGCATGTCTGAATCCAGGGATGAAGTCACGCCCTGTAACGCTTCCAACGTGCACCAGGCCAGGAGTGGAGGGGGAAAGAAAGAATACTCCATTCTGCTCCCCCTATGCAGCTGCAAAACACCCTCAAGCCTAAACAAGCAGCTCCATGCTTTGAAAAGTTCTTCTTGCAAAGCAGGAAACTCCCCAAATGCTGTTTATATTTGCCTTGATTTGAGTGAGTTTAACATGGGAGAAAGGTGCTGAATGACAGCGCTATAAAATGAAGCCTCCTGTTTAGAGAACATGTACATGACATGCAGTGCGCGCTTTCCCTCGCAGCCCCACTAAACAGAACCCAACCAGCTTTGGGGTTGCCAACGTAGTTCAGTCTTTATGTATTTTAGCCACTGACCTCTCTGCCAAGAATTGCTATTAAAAGTGCTAGGTGTGACACTGGTCTGTGTTCTGGTAAAAATACCCTTTATTATGAATATGAAATGCATTTTTGTACCAGTTTGAAATGTTAAAAAATTACGATTTGATTTTCCCTCCAGAACTGCACATTCTGTGCACAATCTGCAGCCCTCACAAAGTGCAGGTTACAAAACCTAAATGTCCTCCTTGTAAACAGATAATACTAGAGTGAGTCAAATAAAGCTGAAAAGAAAATAACCACCTGAACATAGGAATGTGGCACAGACTATAGCTATGTTATAGATACAGCACTTAAAAAACAAACAAACAAACAAAAAACTGTTTCAAGTTTTTTTGAGTGAAAACATTTTTGCTGCCTCCTAAAACAATACTTGGCCTCTTCAATCTAAATTAAACATTTAGAGAGTGAGTATATTGTCCTGGCATACACCAGCTACACCAAGAACCGAATCCTTACCTCACTTCATTTTGACCAGTTATATTAGTGCCTGGTCAGGAGAATGACCATGGTATTGCTACCCAGTTGTGCTTAAAACCCAGACTCAGAGCTAACACCAGGAAGAGGAGGAGGAAGTGGTAGCTTGGCTAGAAAGATGTGTTTCCTGTGAGTGTTCTCTTGGTTTGGTGAGCTCGCCACTTACTGCAGTCCTTTGGAGTGGTTTTATTAATAAACAATTTTCCAGTGGGTTGGCTGTTCACAGTTTCTCTCTTTTTCACCACAAAATCGGTTGTAAGTGGTCTTGGGGTCAAATCCCAGGATCTCCCTTTCCTCGTGAATCCGGAAGGAAAATGTTGAAACCGAGGTGCCTGTAAAATACCTGTGAAGGAAAACAGAACTGGTTATTGGAGAAGGGTTGGTTTTTAAGATAAAAATAATGGACGTATCAATGTATAATCTGTTTATAATGAGTTATCTGTAATCAGAAACACAGACATTACTGCATCTCATTCAGTCGCACTATTTAGGTTTGCAAGATTCAATAATTTTAAAATCTGACTTCACATACAAACCTAACAGACATGGACAAAAATCAAACTAGCTACCTAGCATGTGCACAGATCCACTGGTCAATAATTGCTATTCCTCCATCTTTGTAGAGTTCTAGCTCCTCCCAAGTGGGTTCAAACCTCACCATCTCAGGCAGTAATTTCTTGAGCTCTTCAGTCTCTGAAAGAAAGAAAAAATACCATAAGCCACCCGGCACAGTACCGTTAGAGAAAATGACTAACCTTGTCCTATATCTACATTTCACTGAACAGCTGGACAAAACTGGCAGAAAGATTACAAAGCAGAGGAAGCTCAAAACTGACCTAGGATTTGTAAAACACTTCTTGCTACATGACTGGGCGGTTTTGGGGGACAAGTGCCAATGAAGGCGTGTTAGACACACATTGCATGGATAAGATAGCAAATGCTGATGGAGTGAGGGGGCCTGGAATTGATGGGCCTGGGAAACAGGTGGTACACCACTAGTCTCACTTTCTAACCCTACAGAAGCGACAGAGAATGATTGCACATCTAGGTTATATGCCACAATGGCCTCTCCTCTCAGTGCTTTTTTAATGTCACCCATGGAATCATATAAAGAAAAGTTGCAGTGGAAATGGGAAAGAGGAAGAAAAGACAAAAATAGCCACCCCTTACTAGGAGAGACTATTAAAAACAATGTGAGATGTTTTCCTGTGAATGCATATGAAAGGTGCTACTTTGACTGGTCTGGAAAAAGAGTCTTATTCTTTCCCAGGACAGGTACAGCATTGCCAAAACCACTCTCCTTTATCAATGGGCCTCATCCCTACTCATAAGAGGCCAACACTACGGCTGATGAGAGTTCAATCTCCTCACCCATATACTCTGATCTCCCAAAGCTGCTGTTTATAGCTAGTCATGATGATAGTTTGTGCTATGTGGACATCTGCTCCTGGGAACCGGACCAGAGCATCACGCTTGTTTCATGCAGATGGCCAAACAGCCTGCATGAAACACCCAGTGACTACTTTCTAGGCACTACCTATTTGGGGCTGGATTTGAACGGTCAGCATGGAGATGAAAGGCTCCAGCCCCCCTTTTAATTTCCTGAGCTGTTCAGTCTGCCAGGAAGGCTATCAATATTCAATAATCCATGAATATGAAGTAACAACTGTTGCCATAATGACCAATCTCTATTGTGAAGTACGACCAAGGATTAAACAAGGTTGGAAAGCTGCATACCCTCCACAATGGCATCAGTAGCTATGAAAACTCTCTTAAGTTTATGCTTCTCCATGAGGCTGCGGATTTTCTTCACTGCTCCATGAAGGCTTGGCACATCTTCTCTGTGACCCCAGATGAAGTCTTTTCTTCTGAGGTGAACCCCAAGGTATGGCCCGCCTACAGCAGTGCCCAGCTTTACCTGTCAGAGAACAATCAGCACACGGTGTAATCAAAATACACTGGTATCAACTCAGAATGAAAAGGGTCTTGAGTACATGAACACTTGCACTGCAGTATGTAAAGCATTGTGTTAATCCAACTAAAGCGAGGTATTGTAAGGTGTGTGTTGACAATATTTTGTAGCACTTACAGCTGATTACTGTGTTTTGATATCTGGCAGCAATGAATAAATAAAACAGGCAAGACGGAGAGAGCTGTTTATAAAGATCTCAAATTTATCATCAAAGAGGGTCCTCATTAGACTAAAGCAGCGACTGACAGTTCTGAAGAGAACATTGCTCCATCCAACAAGATGCAGAATAGACAAAATGGAACAAGTAGCCCATCATGGAAGTGGATGTGGCAAGCTGTGCTCAAAGCGGCACCCTGGAATCCCCATATTCACCACTGTCATATAACTATGATGTGCTCTGTACAACGTATGCCTTGCGAGGTATCATTTTAAAAGTCTTGATCTGCTGGATTGTATGTGCTATCAGTGTACGGGAAGTTATGAAGTTTTGCTGTGTGTGTTACTGAAAAATGTTGTGAGGCTGGGAACATCCACAACCAGCCTTTCAGGTGCAACAATGGAGGAGCCAGACGCTGCTGACAGCCCATTAAAGGACTCCACACTTCCAAGGACTATCCCTGGAACCGTATACAATGGAGACTTCTCAGAGATAGCATATAGACAATGGAGGCTGCTTCACTCACCTCATAGCAAAGGATCTTTCCAGCAAGCTGGAAGAAACTATAAAAGAGGGGAAGTGACATCATCACTTGGCCTCACTCCCCCCCAACTCAATATGTGGAAACACATCTGAAAGACTGAACTGGGGAGGCAGTCCCAGGCTAAAGGAGAGTAACCTGCTTGTATGATCTATCAGGGTGAGACTACTTGATTCAAATCCTGTCTAGTTTATAGAACACAGATTGTGATTTTACTTTTATTTCTTAAGTAACCAACTTTGAGATGTACGCTTATTACTTATAATCACTTACAATCTAGCTTTCTGAAGTTAATAAATCTGTTTTATGTTTGACCTAAAACAGTGCATTTTGGCTGAAGTGCTTGGGAAATCTGCTCAGGAACAAGAGCTGATGCATGTCCTCTCCACACTGAAAGAGCGGTGGACTGGGTTATAAACCGATACTGGTCAGGCTTCTGACCAGAGCAGGTCGGTATAGCCCTGGGGTCCTCAGCTGGGGAGCTGGGGGAATTGGCTGGAGCCTCTCTATTGTTCGTTCATGAGTGGCTAGGAGAAGCATTCATGTAACTCAGCTGGGTGTGGCCCTGCCCGTGGTTGTCTGTGTAAGTGCAGTACCTGGAGAGGTTTGCAACTTGTCACAATATTACAGTATGAGAGGGAGCCCAGGTTGGTAAGCCAGAGGGCTCAGCGGTAAGCCAGTTCCAGGTTGCACCCAGGGAACCCATCACAGTGGGATCATATGAAACCTTGCAGTGCTGCTCTCTAACACAAAGTTCAGTCAACAGGATCTGAACTGACTGGGCAAACTTCGTTCCAGAGCGGGGAAAACCTTGGAAGGGCAGAGAGACTACAGATGCTGAGTGTTAGAATCATCACATTCATAGTTACTTCCCAATCCCTCTCAAAGTGCAGTCAAAATACTAAACAAATCTATTGGATACATCTGTTACAGGAAAACCAGAGTACAAACTACTTTACCTTCATCTGTGTCCAGTCCTCATTGTAGTCTGTCCTGTCTGCCTCATCAGTGGAGTGAAGGTATTTCCTCCTAAACTCATCCCCCACCACACGCAGGTGCTTAGCAAACACCATACTTCGACGGGTCTGTCAGGATGAGAGGAGATACTGAGTGACTGTCTGGGAGCAGGGAGAGAGCTATAAACACGTGCATGTGAGAAGCTGCTTCCATTTAGAGCTCCTGGAATGGGGTTACTTTTAACACATTCCGGCAATGCTGCAAGGTAACAATTTCCAGCATTTAAGGGTACTTTTTACCAACCTGTGGGTAACTGCACTTACATCCCATATACACAACTCGTCACTGCAGGAGTGTTTCAAAAGTGCCTTTTAATAGCTAGACCTACAAACTGGGGAAAGAGTAGAGATTTATCTACTTTGTAGTTTAAATTTAGTAATTTTTAATTTTTGTATAACACATTTCAAACAGATCAAGTATAGTATTTATTTTACTAACAAATGTGTTATCAACACCCAGCCAATGGCTAGTGCATCTGTTATACAAGTGTCCATAATGTTTATGTTCCTTGTGCCAGCACAGGGTCTGTCAGCCATTCCCCATGGTAGCAGAAAGATCTAAGTGTTAACACATTGGTCATTAAACTAGGAAAGCTCAATTTAGAAATCGTTTTCAGTGAGGTTCCTGTTAATTAAATCCAGTTGAAAAGCTGGTTAAGTAAGTATTCTGAGGTCACAAGTGATTTGTCCAGGGTCACACAGTGAGTCAGTCAGTGGTTTAGATGGGATTAGAACATACATAGCTCTCCCTTCCTTACTCTAGCCACCCCACCATATGGCTGCCCTGTTAAGTGAAGAAGGCATTTCTGTACCAGATCAAGTACAGAAGTAGTGCAGCTCATCTTTTGGAAAGAAAAATGTGGAAAGACTTGTTAACTTGCAAAATTACTACTGGAATTAAATAGGCTCTAAGACACATGCCTCTAGCCACCCAAAGCCCCAATCACATTAAAAGGGAAACTGGCAAAAATGAAGCGATTCCCCATACCTGAGGGTATTAATAAATTTCAAATGTGTTTTGTGATACAGTTACCATCTGGAATCGAGGCAAAGCGGAAGCATCCTTGCTAGTACAAGCGTACAGTACTAAGGAAATTCTCTGTTACTGACTTCAGATAACCACAATAATCAGAAGTTTGATCAAATTCTTGATTTACAAGCAAAATGATTTTTTCCCCAGTGAGCAATGAACACTGCATGAAGATGCACTGAGGATGTTTGAATTTATTTTCAAGACAAAAATCAATTTGCACTTGGCATAAAAGCTTCTCTTCTCTCACCAGAGTGGTGAGATTCAGACAGGGCTAGTCTAACCCCGCAGGCTGCCCTGAGTAAGGGACCATGGATAACTGCACTACTCCAGGAGCAGAGCGAGAATGGCCTGGCATTCCGACGAACAGTCGCTCAGCTCTCTTTTCCCCTTGCTCTAGCAATGGTACTGGGGGCTGGTACTGTCTCCCTTTTCTTGTTACAGCTGACTGCCCTGAACTCCAGCCACAGTAGTGGGCTGGGCACACAGAGAGAGCAGAGCCAGGGCTCCTTCCCCTCCATACTCCCTGCTCGCAGTGTGGAGAATCAGGTGAGTAGCCACTAGGTGAGCACTCTGCTAGTGCTTCTAATGGAGCATGATGAAACAGCACTGCCGGGGGATTGTTCATGTGTGTGCCCCTCTCACAACACCACCACCGGGAAGCAGCCTCGAGTGCCAGTTTTTTATCCACCTGTTATTGCAATACATAAATAAGCACAACACAAAGCTGAGACACAGGCCAGCACAAAGAGTGCGGTTTATGTTCCTTGTGCCAGCACAGGGTCTGTCAGCCATTCCCCATGGTAGCAGAAAGATCTAAGTGTTAACACATTGGTCATTAAACTAGGAAAGCTCAATTTAGAAATCGTTTTCAGTGAGGTTCCTGTTAATTAAATCCAGTTGAAAAGCTGGTTAAGTAAGTATTCTGAGGTCACAGAGTGTTTTAATCCAAGAGGCAGGCAAGACGTATACATAGAAGTCAATGTAAACATCCCCCCACTGGCTGTGGCAGTGCAATACATCAGTGAGAGAGACTCTGATTAGAGAATCTGTGGCCTCCCTACTCCCACTAAAGATGCCAGTGCTGTTATATCTTTGGCACTTGCATATTACATTGTGACAGCTTAATTCTGTACATACAGCACTCATGTACGGGGAGATTAATTTATCAATGATCACATGGTATGTGTGTGCTCTCAGTGCTACAAAATACATAATAGAGAAGAAAGTGTGAACCTTCGCTGTAGTAATTTCAGAAGTTCACCTCCTCTGTGTAACTGGTTATTCCTCCTTTACTAGGAGTATTCGTTGCAGACTTGTGGACATTGTTAGCAGTGCAGTCATCTTTGACACCTAACCTAGCTTCTTTTCTCTTTCCTTCTAGTTTGCTAAGGTCTTTAAAAGCATTCCTTTTGTTGGGCTGCTCTCCATTAGTGAATATGCGAAGGGACTCAATCCCATCGATGTTCTACTTCAACACCTTCCAAAAGAGGAGACCACCGAAAGGGCCAGAGCCGGAGATTGTTGGGTTCCCCAGAATCATCTTAAGGAGAACTCCCTGCCTCCATATTACCTCTACGGCCCAAGGATTGCCTTCATGGGATAGCACTTCCCTTTACAGGACTAAACACCGTTACTCCTAACCCACCTTGGGATGTCTTTCCTGGTACAGAACCATATAACCCACCCTTCAACCACTAAGATCCTTCAAACTAGAGTTTCGGCAGCAAACTCAAACCAACTTCCACTGAAGTCAACAAGCGTCTTTCCCTTGACTTTAATGGGAACTAAATCCAGAGTTGCGGAAAAAAACCAAGTGCATATTATTCAAGTGTCTCTTCTCTGACCCCCTTGTTTTTGAACTATATCATTGAAATATTTACATGAGCATAACATATATAAAAGTATTTTGAGACTAGAAACATTAGGCTCCAATTTCAATCTGAAAAAGAAAGCTATTCTAAAAGGTTAAAAAGGACATGATGAGAATACTAAAGTTCTCAGTCATGCAACTTAGGAAACAATAAAGCAACTAGGAGTCCGGTGGCACCTTAAAGACTAACAGATTTATTTGGGCATAAGCTTTCTTGGGTAAAAAACCCACTTCTTTGTTGCATCTGAAGAAGTGGGTTTTTTACCCATGAAAGCTTATGCCCAAATAAATCTGTTACTCTTTAAGGTGCCACCGGACTCCTTGTTGTTTTTGTGGATACAAACTAACATGGCTACCCCCTGATAATAAAGCAAGTGTACCTTCTAGAAGCCCAGAAGGAAACAGGAATGGGTGGAGTGATGAGTGACTGGAGACAGCAGTGTGACTCACTGATAAAATCAAATGTCATTGGATGTTGAAGAGGGGAGTGCCTGGAGTTGCATTGTTGGGGATGGGGGGCTGATTTGTTACAATCTAGAAACATCTAGAAGGTGGGTAGGGCATCTGTTAACATGGTTGCTATACAAAGTGGGCGAGTCATCTTACTTTCCAGTCTTCATGGAGTTGAATTTATTTCATAGTAGTGTCTCATTTCAACTATAGTAAACGTGAAAGCTGTTGATCAATACTGCAAATGGGTGATTAGTGTTTAGGGATCTTCATATCAATGAATTAATGTATCTGACTCAATATGCCTGAAGATGAAGGAAGTGATTGGATGACCGAAGTAATGAAAATAGACAATTTTTCTAAGTAATTCTTCTAAATGGAAACATTGTCAAGAGACGTTACTCTGCAAGAAAACTGCAGTAAACTAATTTCTTTGGATCCTTCATGACCAGATGTGTCACTTAACGAAATCTTGGCTATTGAAGTGGAAGAGCACAACACTGATGATTCTGATGATTGTGCAAGTGAGACATTTACAATACTGCCATCATCATCAAAATGTAGCCACAATTATTTAAGTCCCTGATCCTGGTATTCCAGCAGCTCTTCAATGTTCTTCTGAAACCACCCTCAGCCTCAGGGATGGATGACTGAAAAAAGGATTGATGCCCCAGTTCTCAGTGACACTAGGGGGGAACTCTCAGGAAGACTGTGCGTCTGTATTTGCATTCAACTAGTAAGTTGAAATATGAGACTAGCACAAAGAGGACTTTCATCAAAACACAGCACACATTTTACACAACAAGGGACTCTACAGACAGGGCCGGCTCCAGGCACCAGC
Organism: Platysternon megacephalum; assembly: GCA_003942145.1. Taxonomy (NCBI): domain Eukaryota; kingdom Metazoa; phylum Chordata; order Testudines; family Platysternidae; genus Platysternon; species Platysternon megacephalum. The sequence goes on from QXTE01000298.1 coordinate 1,417,245, forward strand.
CCAGCAAGCAGGTGCTTGGGGCGGCCCCTGGAAGGGTGCGGCACCTCCGGCTCTTCGGCGGCAATTCGGCGGAGGGTCCCTCAGCCCGTGTCGGAGGGCAGGACCTACCGCCGAAAAATGAAGCGGCGGCGTTAGAGTTCCCGATCGCGATCGTGGCTTTTTTTTTTTTTGCGCTTGTGGCAGCAAAAACTATAGAGCTGGCCCTGTCTACAGAGAGCACTACACTTACAAAAGGAACTGAAGGAGGTTTGGACAAGCTGCTGACACTACTGTCACAGGTTTCAGAGTGGTAGCCGTGTTAGTCTGTATCAGCAAAAACAACGAGGAGTCCTTGTGGCACCTTAGAGACTAGTGGGTTCTAGCCCACGAAAGCTTATGCCCAAATAAATAAGTTACTACTGTCACAGTTGCCATGCAATTCTGCCTTGACCTAATTAACTGGAATCACACAAGGATAAAATCAAAAGGCATTTCAAAGACACTATGTAACCTTTCCATTGTTTAGCAGGTGCAACTGATCCCAAATAAAAAGGTGACAGGAGGAGCCAAAACAGGATGAGGATGATGGAATGTAATCATTAGTTTCCTTTTCTTCCATCATTTAAAAGTGGAGATCCAGATTTCTACCTAGAAACTATGTTAGCAAAGATGTTTGTATCTCACAAGTTTGTTGCTTCAAAATGGTGGAAAACTGTGTGAGTAAAATCACAGAAAACTCGTAAAAGACCTGCATGCCTGCCTAGCCAGCACACAATTTATCATGCAGGTTTTTATCACTTAGCGAGGTCAACACTTGGTAACAGAATATAGTAGGTGCAGAAAAAAAAAAAGTGATACACAAAATGGTGGTAGAAGTCTAATTAGTTAGCAGATACGAAAACCTAGGAATGTGTTATTTTTGTAGGATTGCAGGCTCTTTGCTTTGGCCAACATGTACAACTTTTTATGTGTGAGAAATAAAGCAGCTGATGATGGGAATCACATAATACGAGTTTTGTGTTCATTGCATAAAACTTGCAAACATGGTCGTCAGCTGGATTCTGTTGGTGAAAAAAAACAACAACAACTCTCTTTGGATGAGGCTCTTGGCTACTGACATGGTACGAGCGCTAATACTTTGACTGTTGTCCCATTTACAGGACCTGGATATCTGCGCTGTAACCCACACACAAGTTCAAATCTCATGCACTGGGATCATTTTACACCTCTTCTATATTTTGCTACTGTGATAAAATGAAGAAACAGCATCAAGTCAGATGTTTTATCACAAGTGAGTCTAGCTCACAAGAACAGATACTGTCATAAAAAAAGTATAAAATTATAAAGCAATTTATTCAAACAACCGCCCAGCCATAATGGGACAAGCATTTTAAAAAATTTAACATTTACATTTAATATTTTTATTATTTGCATTTTAATACTAAATTTCTTGAAGACTGAAAACATCCTTTGTTACTGATTGTATTATATATGGCAAATATTGTTGTACAATATTTTGCTGCATAAGATAATCTTCACAAATTCTTTGTCTATACATCTATATCTAGGACATCAGCTGGAATTAACACAGCTAGAACCACTACTCCAGAAGAGTAAGGAAATTCGTATGGTAAACATCTCTCTAATTAAAATTATGGCTATTAAAAAAACTGTTTAAAATAAGAACATTCTCCAGCAGATTATGAATTTTGATCAAGCAAATTTAGGCCTTAAAAGTTCATAGTGCCTCTATCAGAGAAGATACATTAGTGACACAAATGGGTTTTTATGTCCTATTTTTACAGATTAGTATTCAGTCTTAGAAATTATGATCCATCCACATCTCTTTATTATGGGGGAAGTTTTCCCTCACAAGTAATTCATGGTTTATTTTTTCTGAATTACCCAAGAAAATAATTTGTTAACTGAGCTGATAGGACTACTCATGGGTTTAAGTCAAGCACCTGTGTGTTTGCAGGATCAAGGCCTAGGATCATAATTTGTTTGCTCTCTCCAGCAAGCTCACCTCCTCTTGAAAATTAGAAAGCAACTGTAATCATCTGTAAACCAAACCTGGCTAGATTTTTTTTAACTCTAACTCATCTTCAAGATCTAAGAAATTCATGCACCCATACCAGCTGAATTGTACTCTCTGAATTGTGTACATAAATCTAGTTCAGCTTCACAAGAAACAGGGAAATAGAGAACATTCAGTCCACCACATCACAACCACTGATTCAGTGATGAAAACCTTAAACTTCCAACCTTGATGCCTCCTATTAAAAGGCTATGGTTTGGAATTTCTGAAACACTTGGGGTTGACCTAACTCTACTCCCAATGAAGTCAGGAATTAGGCCATTGTTAAGCATTTTGGAAAATCCCATCTGAAATGTTTATAGTCTCAGGCCTGTACCTGTAAGGAGCTCTGTGATCAGCACCCGACTGACTTCAACTGCGATCCAAACAGGAGCAGAAGTCCACTCACAGAGAGCTCCTTGCAGGAGCACGTGAACATTCTATGTCTGATACAGCAGCTACACATCCTGCTCCATCAGCTGGCAATATACAACGTACAGATCATCTACGAGATTGGCTGCTTCTCGGACTTCACAGCAAAATCATTAGCAACTAACCCAGTCAATACTAGGTTTTTATTAATATCAAATAGAAAATCTGGAGAAGCTAATTAGAAAATACTCACATTCCAATAATCTCTCCCTCCGTAGTGGTCATGAAGGAGGTTTTCAGCTCTGTCTAACATCACTGACCTGTTAAAAATCGTAAAGTTGAGTACAATTCCCATAGAAATATAACTTGCATTACTAGGTTTCCTTATACAGTAGCGAGGGAAGCAAAGACTGCCCTCTGTGTGCATAGTAAACATTGAGAGTGAAACATTTTCCTCAGCATGTTGTATTTACAGCAGGGGTAGGCCACCTTTCAGAAGTGGTGTGCCGAATCTTCATTTATTCACTCTAATTTAAGGTTTCGCGTGCCGGTAATACATTTTAACGTTTTTTAGAAGGTCTCTCTCTCTAAGTCTATATTATATAACTAAACTATTGTTGTATGTAAAGTAAACAAGGTTTTCAAAATGTTTAAGAAGCTTCATTTAAAATTAAATTAAAATGCTGATCTTAAGCTGCCAGCCTGGGGTTCTGTTCACCTAGGCCTGCAGCGGGTTGAGCGTCGCCTGCGGCCGGGACGCCAGCTGGCATGGGGCTGGCAGCTGGGACCCCAGACCTGGGGGGGAGGAGGGGGCAGGGATGAGGGCTGTGGGGGTGCAGGGCAGAAGGCTGGACGTGTGGGGGAGTTCAGGGGTACAGGGCAGAGGGCTGGGGGTGTGTGGGGGTACAGGGCAGAAGGCTGGGGGGGGTTCAGGGCAGAGGGCTGGGGGTGTGTGGGGGGGTTCAGGGGTGAGGGCAGAGGGCTGGGGTGCTCGGCTTGTGGGGGTGCTCCCAGCCCCCTGCCCTGAGCGGCTCATGGCAGGGGGCCCTGTTCCACCCGCTTCCCCAAGGTCCGGTCCCTACCTCTTCTCTGTCTCCTCTACGGAGCAGCGAGCACGCTGCGGCTCCTCCCCCTCCCTCCCGACGATCAGCTGATCGTCGGGAGGGAGGGGGAGGAGGGGCAGGAAAGCACCAAGCTGGGGGAAGAAGCGGGGGAGGGGGGAGCTTGGCTGCCGCAGGACCAAGCTTCTGCCTCCTGCCCCCGCAGGGGAGAGCGGTGGGCAGGGGCCTGAGTGGGGCTGGGGGCCGGGATTGCGGCAGGCAGCGGCGTGCCACCCAAAATCGGCTCGCGTGCCATGTTTGGCACGCGTGTCGTAGGTTGCCGACCCCTGATTTACAGCAACAGGACCCTAAGCCTATTTGGTATAAGGAAGGCATTTCCAAATCGTGGCCCAGGGACCACTAAGGGCTGTCTTGTCACACAGTGCTGGCTCTCCTCATTATTGACTGCTAAAATTAATTAAGGTAATTAAATATAAATAAAAACTCTCCTAATATTACTTCCCATCTAGGCACTTTACTCCTGGGGGGGTTCTTTGCCAAAAAATTAAAAATTCTGCATATTTTATTTGTCAAAATAATGCAATATAATCACATCCGTTTCAATTGTTTAGGTAATTTATTTAAATTACAATACAGAAAAAAAGCCACAATAACTATTCAGCATTTACTAAATACATGAAAGTTAAGTTACAAATACTTGGTAGCTAATACCCTGCATTCCAGTTATAATCCTGGATTTTCATTTAAATTATATTACAGAACACCAAACGGGTGTCTTTTTTTTTTTAATGGGTAAGTAAAATAAATCCTGAGCTGTAAACTAACCCTATTGTGCCACTTTGGCACAGGAAAAAAGTGAGAAAGCACATAGATCTTCCGAGCTGATTCCCTTACCCTGGCAATGTAGGAACCTTAAAACTTTAACAGGTTTTATGTTCCTGGGGGAATTGACTAAGTATGACAACAGTTATTAATGTTATTAAGCAGGCAGACTGCTACATTTCTGCCTCAGAGAATGAGATCAATTAACAAACAGGCAGGCTGCTACATTTCTGCCTCCGAGACAGGGCCTTCCTCCTGGATAATAAAAAGACCTAACCCTCCACGCTCTCAGCAAGCCCCAGTAGAAAGCAAGAGGGCAGAGTCTCTCTCGCTTGTTGGCAGGCATGCACGCCCAGCCCCGGCCTCTTACGGTGATCAACGTCTCCCCTGCAGGCATGTACGCTAAGCTCCCTCTCACCCTGCAGTGATCTGCGTCTCTGAGGCTGCTCCAGGCACGCTGGAACAGACGCGCTGCCTGGGCTGCCGGGGAAGAGGCGCGTGTCCCACCCCCAGACCTCTTTTGCATTTTTCTGTGAGGGGGGCACAGATATATGCGGGCCATGTGAATTCTGCGTCCCCACAGGGGCCCAGAATTCTGTCAGGAGTACCATGTGTGGTTCCCTCATAGCCCTATGGCAACTACTATAAGCGCTACTCCTGACAGAATTCTGCGCCTCTGTGGGAGGATGGGTGGGGATCTACATTTGTGGACAGGGTAGGGAGTGAGCCACGACATCTCTCTAAGGTACAGTCTATACTCTAAAAACATTTGTGAGCCCCTTGTGTGACAGGACCAGCCCTCAGGAAGCAAACAAGAGAACATCTCCAATGCAGAGAGGATCTGGCCACCCTCGTACATTTTAAAGGGACACAGAGTAAACTACCACTAAATAACTGGACAAATTCAAACTGGAAATAAGATGTAAATATTTAACAGTAAGAACAATTAACCACTGGAACAACTTACTGAGGGGCGTGGGGGATTCTCCATCACTGATCATTTTAAAATCAAGATTAGAGTTTGGGGCAGCCAGAAATATATGGGAAGTAGTTTAGGTTTGTAGAATGAGCACACTAAGTCTGATCCAACTCCCACAGAAGTTTTTCCACTAAAATGATAAGCAGGTAAATAGTTTATCTTAACATTTAAATTTGAGTCATTATGTATCAAAGTTAAAATCCAATGGAGCAGTTCACATCCCTGACAGTCTTTGTTTTAGGCCTTCTACAAACTGAGGAAGATAACACAGCATCATTTATGCTTGGCTTACATTTGGAAGGTTGTCTTCTGAACCATAAGAGGCAGATATTTAATTTCAGTTTTTAAACAAAAGTTGAGATTCTGGGAACAATTCTGTGGCAAAGTGGTAGTGTCTGTGACAAAATCCATGACTGCAGAATCAAGAAACACACAGGGCCACAATTATATATATTTTAACCTGTTCATAAACTTATGGTAAGGTTCTGTTTTAGCTTAAATTGACCAAGTTTTGTATCAGCCCAAAGGGGATTTAAAATAAACTGGAACAAAAAAAATTTGAGAGTTATGAAAGAGTAACAAAACAAAACCAATCACAACCTCCCCCTATTTCCTGCTATAAACAAATGTAAGATCTTTGAATATTACATGGCAGCTGACTTTTACAAGTTTAAATTTTGTGGCTGACTAGTCCTTACTTAGGATTAGTCTCTCAGCTAGTTTGAAACAAAGTTGTATAAAACTAAAAAGATGTTAGACACATAGGTGACAATTTCAAGTTATTATTTACAGTACTACATAACAACATGCATCATATCAACATTCATTAGTTACATAGGTATGGTTTTGTGATGTTACTTTGTTGTGAAACGACAGGTGCATAAGATTTCAAATACAGATCCGTAGAATCTCATAGTAAAATCAGTAAAGAGTTTAGTTTTAGTCTTACCATTTTCAAAGAAAAAAGTGAAATGTGTTAATATAATATTGAGGTTAAAATTGTAAACATCCTAAAGAGAGAAAACACAAGAATTAAAACTCTGCTTGTACTACTGGCTTACATAGGACTTATGGGGTATTTTGGATTGCTAATTATGCTATTAAAGCCAACATTAATACATACAGAACCAGTTCTGTCCTTTAATACTTCTATGCAACTCTCATCACAGTCTGGGGGAACTGTACGTATTTATCTACACACAGAAGGATAATGTGAAGATGAAAATTGAGAAAAGCCTTAAGCCTTATTATATTTATCTTTACATTAGCGTGTCCTTTTATGAACTGCATGTGTTCAACTATGAGATTAAAGTAAACTCATTCTGTGTGTGTTAATCTCATTGTACAAATTCTACAACTACTGTTACCTCAACAGCAAAGCCAATCAGAGAGGTCTCTATGCAGGATCACTTATGTTCTAATATTGCCCGGTTATATTTAAAGGTTATTAGTAAACTTATTGTGCATGTTGATCCAGGAGGTGCCTGGCAGGATCCACTATAGTTAAATTACTATCTATGGTGCTTCTTCATGAGTGCCTCTTACAGAGGAGGAGGATGGCCTCCTGGATAAGGCACTCGATGGGAGGCAGGAAGACCTGGGCTCCATTCCCAGCTTTGCCACAGATCCTCTTGGGCAACTCATGCAGTGATATTTTCCAAAAGTGGCCAGTGATTCTTGGTGCTAACTTTGAACCTGCTTTGAACTCTGCAGTTCCAACTGATATGGACAGGAGCAGCAGGCGTGCTACACCTCTGAAAATCAGGCCCAAAGCAACTCAAATCGGGCATCTGAAAATTAGCATTCATTTTTGAAAATGTTGATCTTACTCACTGCTCAACTGTTGGTCAGTAAAAATGGCGATAGTTATGTTTCTTAACTCCTAGGGTTGCTAAAGGGATAAATTCATTATTTACCAAGTACTCAAATACTGGATGATGGTGGCTACAGAAAGGCCTATAAATAAAAGACAGATACACTATTGCTATTATTCACTATAACTGAATACTTAGCATCAGGAAACCCATGCCTATGTCTTGTCAGCTTGTTAGGAGGGGAGGGAAGGAGAGACAGTTTTCACTTTACTTGTGAAATCAGCAACATACTGATAATTGTTGAGTCAGCAATGTCCAAGTAATATTTGCCTTCTTGACTCATGGCACCTCATAGAACATGGTCAGAGAGATGAGACAACCTGCTCCCACAAAAGAGATGGAAGATGAAGGGAGGGGCGATAGAATCTGGTTGGGAAAGAGGCACTGGGTAAGGGCAGGTTAAGCACTGCTCCTGGGAGCTCAGGGCAACCACATGGTAAGAAACTGGCCCTGAGCTTCCTCCTGCTCCCCTTCTACAGAAGGGGACATCAGTCTACAGTGCTGCTAACCTCAGCTGTCCTCCCATCAGGCTACTGCTGGGAAAGAAATGGACATGAATTTCTTGGTCTGCCCAGCCCCATCTCCAACAGGGGACGGGGAGGAAACACACCAAATCTGAGATATTGCATCTCTGCCTCCCAAGCCTGCTGTGTTAGTTCACTCCTGACAGTGGATCAAACGGCTACTGCAAAGACAGCTGAGGACAAGATGGAAACAAGGTATATATACCTCAACAGGGAGAAAAGGAAAGAGCTCAGGACTGCTGCTTTGCACAAGTGCCTCAGAGGATGTTCCCAAATTATGGCTACCTCCTCTTAAATGCTACAATCAAGGTGAGTGCAGTGAGCAGGGCTGAGAAATGAGGCAATAATATCACGTGTAGTAAGTGTGTATTCAGATTGTAAATTGACTGTGGGCAGGGTATTTAATCTCCTTGTTCAGTACAATGCCAAATATGGTAATGATGCTCAAACAAACAGCAGCAATCAACACTATGGAAAAAAATATGTGCATTTTTAGTCTTCAAGTCAGCTATAATTTGGAGCTCTGATCATAGAAATGTAGAATATTAAGGTTGGAAGAGACCTCAGGAGGTCATCTAGTCCAACTAAACCATCCCAGCCACAGCTTTGTCAAGCCGGGCCTTAAAAACCTATAAGGAAGGAGATTCCACCACCTCCCTAGGTAACCCCTTCCAGTGCTTCACCACCCTCCTAGTGAAATAGTTTTTCCTAATATCCAACCTAAACCTCCCCACCACTGCAACTTGAGACCATTGCTCCTTCTTCTGTCATCTGCCACCACTGAGAACAGCCTAGCTCCATCCTCTTTGGAACCCCTCTTCAGGTAGTTGAAAGCAGCTATCAAATCCCACTTCACTCTTCTCTGTTGCGGACTAAATAAGCCCAGTTCCCTCAGCATCTCCTCATAAGTCATGTGCCCCAGCCCCCTGATCATTTTTGTTGCCCTCCGCTGGACTCTCTCCAATTTGTCCACATCCTTTCTGTAGTGGGCGGCCCAAAACTGGACGCAATACTCCAGATGTGGCCTCAACAGTGCTGAATAGAGGGGAATAATCACTTCCCTCCATCTGCTGGCAATGCTACTACTAATGCGGCCCAATATGCCGTTAGCCTTCTTGGCAACAAGGGCACACTGTTGACTCATATCCAGCTTCTCGTCCACTGTAATCCCCAGGTCCTTTTCTGCAGAACTGCCGCTTAGCCAGTTGGTCCCCACCCTTTAGCAGTGCATGGGATTCTTCCATCCTAAGTGCAGGACTCTGCACTTATCCTTATTGAACCGCCTCAGATTTCTTTTAGCCCAATCCTCCCATTTGTCTAGGTCACTCTGGACCCTATCCCTACCCTCCAGCGTATCGACCTCTCCCCGCAGTTTAGTGTCATCCGCAAACTTGCTGAGGGTGCAGTCCATCCCATCATCCAGGTCATTAATGAAGATATTGAACAAAACCGGCCGCAGGACTGACCCCGGGGCACTCCGCTTGATACTGGCTGCCAACTAGATATCGAGCCATTGATCACTACCCGTTGAGCCCGACGATCTAGCCAGCTTTCTATCCACCTTATAGTCCATTCATCCAGCCCATACTTCTTTAACGTGCTAACAAGAATACTGTGGGAGACCGTATCAAAAGCTTTGCTAAAGTCAAGATATATCATGTCCACTGCTTTCCCCTCATGCACAGAGTCAGTTATCTCATCATAGAAGGCAATCAGGTTGGTCAGGCATGACTTGCTCTTGGTGAATCCATGTTGACTGTTCCTGATCACCATCCTCTCCTCCAAGTGCTTCAAGATGGATTCCTTGGGGACCTGCTCCATGATTTTTCCAGGGACTGAGGTGAGGCTGACAGGTCTGTAGTTCCCCGCATTCTCCCTCTTTCCTTTTTTAAAGATGGGCACTATATTTGCCTTTTTCCAATCATCTGGGACCTCCCCCGATCACCAATCAGCCAACTCCCAAACAGTCAATCACATCAGCCAACTCCTTCAGCACCCTTGGATGCATTGCATCCGGCCCCATGGACTTGTGTATGTCCAGCTTTTCTAAATAGTTGTTAACCTGTTCTTTCACCACTGAGGGCTGCTCACCTCCTCCCCATATTGTACTGCCCAGTGCAGCAGTCTGGGAGCTGACCTTGTCTGTGAAGGCTGAGGCAAAAAAAGCATTGAGTACTTCAGCTTTCCACAACATCTCTCACTAGTTTGCCTCCCCTATTCAGTAAGGATCCCACACTTTCCCTGACCTTTTTCTTGTTGCTAACATACCTGTAGAAACCCTTCTTGTTACCCTTCACATCCCTTGCTAGCTGCAACTCCAATTGTGCTTTGGCCTTCCTGATTACATCCCGGCATGCTCAAGCAATATTTTTATTCTCCTCCCTAGTCATCTGTCCAAGTTTCCACTTCTTGTAAGCTTCCTTTTTTGTTTACGCTCCCTCAAGATTTCTCTGTGAAGCCAAGCTGGTCGCCTGCCATATTTGCTATTCTTTCTGCACATCGGGATGGTTTGTTCCTGCAACCTCAATAAGGCTTCTTTAAAATACAGCCAGCTCTCCTGCACTCCTTTCCCCCTCATATTAGTCTCCCAGAGGATCCTGCCCATCAGTTCCCTGAGGGAGTCAAAGTCTGCTTTTCTGAATTCCAGAGTCCGTATTCTGCTGCTCTCCTTTCTTCCTTTTGTCAGGATTCTGAACTCAACCATCTCATGGTCACTGCTGCCCAGGTTGCCACCCACGTCTACTTCCCCTACTGATTCTTCCCTGTTTGTGAGCAGCAGGTCAAGAGGAGCACGGCCCCTAGTTGGTTCCTCCAGAACTTGCACCAGGAAGTTGTCCCCAACACTATCAAAAAACTTCCTGGATTGTCTGTGCACTGCTGTATTGCTCTCCCAGCAGATGTCAGGCGATTGAAGTCCGCCATGAGAACCAGGGCCGGTGATGTGGAAACTTCTGTTAGTTGTCCGAAGAAAGCCTCATCTACCTCATCCTCCTGTCTGATGCCAGACATTTTATAACACTTCTAATGAACTATACTTCTCCAGTGAGGAGATACCATAATAGTGTAACATGCCAGAAGCTGTTGACACCTTTCTCCTAGCTGCGAACACACACAAAAATAACAGAGGCAACTCACCGTGCTGAAGTGTTTTTCAAAAGAACAGGTGCTATGATAGAGGCTGATCCTTGGACAGACAGACAAGAAACATTTAGGCCCCGTGTTTCCTCATAACCCCAGAACCATCCCCTGTAAGATAGTAAAAAAGTCCAATTAATACATCACCAGTTTAAGATGAATTTGCTTTGTACAGTAAGATTAGTTAGCAGCACATCCTAGAGGAAAAATTGGTCTCAACAAAAATGTACATGTACTCCTTAAAAAAAAGAAAATATCTTTATAATATCATTGTATGCAATAATGATTGATTTAGTTCTCTTGAGAGGGATAGCTCAGTGGTTTGCTAAACCCAGGGTTGTGAGTTCAATCCTTAAGGGGGCCATTTAGGGATCAGGGGCAAAAATCTGTCTGGGGATTGGTCCTGCTCTGAGCAGAGGGTCAGACTAGATGACCTCCTGAGGTCCCTTCCAACCCTGATATTCTATGATTTTCAGAGTATATTTTGTTATTATTGGGGTTAAAAAAAAAATCAAGTGAAAAAATTGAACAACTTTTTTCCTGATCAAAAGTAATGATTTGTAGAGCTAAAGTTACCAGGTTTTATATGAAAGTAAGATGGTAATTTCTCCAACAAACTAAACAAAAGCATCTCTAACTTCTTAGAACATAAAAACAGCCAAGTGGTCCATCTCTTCCATCAGTGGCCAATGCCAGATGCTTCAAAGGGAATGAACAGACCAGGAAAATTATCAAGTGATCCATTCCCTGTTGTTCAGGCCCAGCATCTGGCAGTCAGAGGTTCAGGGGCACGCAGCGCATGGGGTTGCATCCCTGACCATTTTGGCTAATAGCCATTGATGAACCTATCCCCTATGAACTTATCTAATTCTTTTTTGAACCCAGTTATAGTTTTGCCCTTCACAACATCCTCTGGCGACAAGTTCCACAGGTTGACTGTGTGTTGTGTGAAGTACTTCATTTTGTTTTAAACCTGCTGCCTATTAATTTCATCCTGGTTCGTGTGTTATGTAAAGGGGTAAATATCACTTCCTTATTCACCTTGTACACACCAGTCATGATTTTATGGACCACTATCATAGCCCCCCCTTTAGTTGTCTCTTTTCCAAGCAGAAAAGTCCCAGTCTTTTTACTCTCTCTTCATATGGAAGCTGTTCATCCCTTATATATTAACTACAAAGAAGGGTAATAAAAATGATTATCTTCCTAGAGATGGGGAGACCAAACTACATACAGTATTCAATATATGGGAGTACTATGGGTTTATATAGCAGCATTATGATATTTTCTGTCTTATCATCTATGCTTTTCCTAATTGTTCCTAACAGAGGCGGTGCCAGCCTCTTCCCAGTCTGGGGGCTGAGGTGGGCTAGACAGAAAATCGGGGAGGTGCACATGAGGTCCTGCCCCTCTTTGTGGCCCCACTCCCTGCGCCTCCTCAGGTAAGTTCCGGCCACCCTCCTCCTCTCCCCCCCCAGCCACCAGCCAGGGCTGCGGCTGCTCCTGAGCTCCCGGCCGCCCTTCGATTGCTCGCAGCCAGTAACAGTCACCGGGAGGGGGGCGCAGTAATCACGGAGGTGGGGCCCAGGAGCCCGGGCTGGAGCGGGTCAGTTTGGGCAGCTGTGGTGAGCCCCAGACCCTCCACGTGCCATGGGCAGCATGCCCTGCCTGGCCTTACTCCTGTACTGTTGCTAGCGCTGCCACCTTCAGAGCTGGAAGCCCAGCCAGCTGCTGCTGCTCTCTCCGCTCTGCCTTCAGAGGTGGGCAGCCGGAAAGTGGCGGCTGCTACAGGGGGATTGAAGCAAATGTTGGGGTGGCTATAGTCCCCACAACCCCCGAAGATTTCTCTGTTAAGCCAAGCTGGTCGCCTGCCATATTTGCTATTCTTTCTACACATCGTTATGGTTTGTTCCTGCAACCTCAGTAAGACTTCTTTAAAATATAGCCAGCTCTCCTGGACTCCTTTCCCCTTCATACTGGCCTCCTAGGGGATCCTGCCCATCAGTTCTGCTTGAGTTCTGAGTCAAAGTCTGCTTTTCTGAAGTCCAGAGTCCGTATTCTGCTGCTCTCCTTTCTTCCTTTGGTCAGGATCCTGAACTCGACCATCTCATGGTCACTGCCTCCTAGGTTCCCATCCACTTTTGCTTCCCCTACTAATTCTTCCCTGTTTGTGAGTAGCAGGTCAAGAGGAGCATGGCCCCTAGTTGGTTCCTCCAGCACTTGCATCAGGAAGTTGTCCTCAACAGTCTCCAAAAACTTCCTGGATTGTCTGTGCATTGCTGTATTGCTCTCCCAGCAGATGTCAGGATGATCCCACTTCCCCACTTACCTCCGGGCTTAGGTCGCCATCCCCCAGCGAACCTAGTTTAAAGTCCTCCTCACTAGGTTAGCAAGCCTGCCTGCAAAGATGCTCTTCCCTCTCTTAGTTAGGTGGATTCCATCTCTTCTTAGCAATCTTTCTTCCTGGAACAACATCCCATGGTCGAAGAATCCAAAGCGCTCTCTTCGATACCACCTGCGCAACCACACATTTACCTCCACAATTCGATGGTCCCTACCTGGGCCTTTTCCTTCAACAGGGAGGATGGATGAGAACATGACTTGTGCCTCAAACTCCTTTATCTTTCTTCCCAGAACCACGTAGTGTGCAGTGACCCACTCAAGGTCACTCTGGGCAGTATCATTGGTGCCCATGTGATGAAGTAGGAAGGGGTAGTGGTCTGGGGGCTTGATCAGTCTTGGCAGACACTCCGTCACATCCTGAATTCTAGCTCCAGGCAAGCAGCACACTTCTCGAGTTTCCCAGTATGGATGACAGATGGATGACGCCATCCCCCTTAGGAGGGAGTCCCCAACCACCACCACCCGTCTCCTCCTCTTAGGATTGGCGGTCGTGGAACCCCCATCCCTAGGAAAATGCATCCCATGCCTTCCTGCCGATGGGGGTCTCCTTCTGATCTCTTCCCTCAGATGACTCTTCCAAACCATTCTCCGCCATAGTACCTGTGCAGAGCCTGAAAACCGTTTCTTACCTCAATCTACATTGGGGGTACATGGGTTCTCCTCTTTCTTTTTCTGGAGGTCAGATTCTGCCAATTTTCTTCCCTGTTCTGCACTGCCCTCTCTGATTCTTCAGCATGCTGTGCCTGCAGTACCAAATGCTGACTTCTATCCAGAAAAATCTTCATTTTCTCTGATGCAACGCAGGATTGATACTTGGGTCTCTAGTCCTTTAACCTTCTCTTCAAATATGGAAGATCTCTTTCTTGAGTGCTAACAGCTAATTTAGACCCCATCATTTTGTAGGTAGAGTTGGGATTATGTTTTCCAATGTGTATTGCTTTGCATTTATCAGCATTTAATTTCATCTCCCTATGAGATCACTTTGTAACTCTTCACATTCTGCTTTGGACTTAACTCAGTTGCATTCCATCATGTTACTCTGTTCACAGTCTAGACTGATTTCTAAACAATAATCATACGCAGCGGTTCTTTTGTGACTATGGCAGTGGCAGAGGATGGCTCAATGACTAGCACAAGGCCCTTTGTTTGCAAGTTGGCTGACGGGCAGTACTGAGTGGAGCTCTTCCCAATGACCAGTGACTCGGCATCTCAAAAAGCCACCAAGGTAAGAGAGTGGTAGCTAACAGGTGGAAGTTTCCATAATTCATTTTTTTCAGGTTTCAATCTAGTTTTGTAACAAGGAGTTGGGGAAGCACCCAGTTCAGGTCGCAGTCCTAGCACCCCCCCCACACACACACAAACCACCAGAGGCACCTCTGCTGTCACTGAAAGAGACACTTGCAGATTATTATATACCACACAGAACCAAAGGAAAATAGACTTAGATGCTCATCTCTAGGCTACAGGGCTGGATACCCGCTACTCACATAACAGGCAGAGTATACACAAGAAAACGAGCGTACAGTAAAGGGCTTGATTTCAGATCTGTCCTAGTAAACTTCCCGTGTTTTCTAGGGACAATGGAGAGGCTTTCCTCCTGACAATCTAGATCGCCTTTTATCTGTAAGCCCCTTTATTAGTAACTGCACAGCTACCTTTCCTAGTGACTAGACTCCCAGAGGGAATAAGGTGTTCTCTCTCAACTCCTGAATCTGAACTTCTCCAGGAGCATCTAGGCTGATGACAAGTGGTGTCATTGTGATGCTTCAGGACTATGAGAACCCTCCAGGACTTTACTTGTTATAAGTAGAAATCAGGTTTAACGATAAAAACAGACCCTTAATTAATGATATCTGAAATATATGACAGGAAAACAATCCAGGAATTGCACAACTAGAACTTTTTACAGAATTTGACAGAAACATAGAGATCCCATCTTGCTTGGAGTTTGTAATCAAAAGTACTGTTTGTCATATACAGATGTCACAATATATACTTGATATAATCCAGAGGGATAAATAGCTCATACTGAAAATATGACAAATAGTGATAGTGCATCGCAGTTAACTCACGCGATTAACTCAAAAAAATTAATCGTGATTAATCTCACTGTTAAACAATAGAATACCAATTGAAATTTATTAAATTTTTATGTTTTTCTACATTTTTAAATATATTGATTTATATAACACAAAATAAAGTGTACAGTGCTCACTTTATATTATTTTGTATTATAAATATTTGCACTGTAAAAATGATAAAATAAAGTATTTTTCAATTCACCTCATACAAGTTTTGTAGTGCAATCTCTTTGTCGTGAAAGTGCAATTTACTAATGTAAATTTTTTGTTACATAACTGCACTCAAAAACAAAACAATGTAAAACTTTAGAGCCTAGAAATCCACTTAATCCTACTTCTTGTTCAGCCAATCGCTAAGACAAACAAGTTTGTTTACATTTGCAGGAGATACTGCTGCCTGCTTCTTATTTACGTCACCTGAAAGTGAGAACAGGCATTCGCACGGCACTTTTGTAGCCGGCGTTGCAAGGTATTTATGTGCCAGATATGCTAAACATTCGTATGCCCCTTCATGCCTCAGCCACCATTCCAAAGGACATGCTTCCATGCTGATGAAAAAAAAAATGTGTTAATTAAATTTGTGACTGAACTCCTTGGGAGAGAATTGTATGTCTCCTGTTCTGTTTTACCCGCATTCTGCCATATACTTCATGTTACAGCAGTCTCGGATGATGACCCAGCACATGTTCGTTTTAAGAACACTTTCACAGCAGATTTGACAAAATGCAAAGAAGGTACCAATGTGAGATTTCTAAAAATAGCTAAAGCACTCGACCCAAGGTTTAAGAATCTGAAGTGCTGTCCAAAATCTGAGAGAGATGAGGTGTGGAGCATGCTTTCAAAAGTCTTAAAAGAGCAACACTCTGATGTGGAAACTACAGAACCCGAACCACCAAAAAATAAAATCAACCTCCTGCAGGTGGCATCTGACTCAGATGATAAAAAAAAGTGTCGGTTTGCTCTGCTTTGGATCGTTATTGAGCAGAACCAGTCATCAGCATGGACGCATGTCCTCTGGAATGGTGGTTGAAGCCTGAAGGGACATATGAATCTTCAGTGCATCTGGCACGTAAATATCTTGCGACACCGGCTACAACAGTGTCATGCAAATACCTGATCTCACTTTCAGGTGACATTGTAGACAAGAAGCGGGCAAGCATTATCTCCTGCAAATTGTAACCAAACTTATTTGTCTGAGTGACTAGCTGAAGTAGGAATGAGTGGACATGTAGGCTCTAAAGTTTTACAATGTTTTATTTTTGAATGTAGTTATTTTATGTACATAATACTACATTTGTAAGTTCAACTTTCATGATAAAGAGATTGCACTACAGTACTTGTATTAGGTGAATTGAAAAATACTATTTCTTTTGTTTTTTCAATGCAAATATTTGTAATCAAAAATAAATATAAAGTGAGCACTGTACACTTTGTATACTGTATTGTAATTGAAATCAATATATTTGAAAATGTAGACAACATCCAAAAATATTTAAATAAATGATATTCTATTATTGTTTAACAGTGCGATTAATCGAGCTTAATTTTTTTATTTGCGATTAATATTTTTAATCGCTTGACAGCCCTAATCATAAGCAAAGGTAACTTCTCTTTTGGAGTCCAAATAGCCAGCAGACACAATACCCTGTGGGACCAGTTAGCATGGTTCAAAACTGAAATACCACTGATATAAAATATATTCCAAGTCTTTAGAAACTGACTGGCCTTTCAGAATGCTTGCATCAATTTATAAAAGAAGTGCTAGAAATATAATGGGACCCAATACTAGGTGAGATACTAGATCAGAGCTGCATTTCTATCATGGTTACACGGAACTCAGTTATAAGGCCCTTGTATGACCCTGTATAAAAAGAAAGGTGACCATTTATATCACTGTTGCTACCACTGTTAGACAATTGCAATAGATCTTGTACAAAGTATGATTTTTAAGGTATCAATGGAAATGTTATAGTCTGCTAAGTATTGTTATCCTGTTTATATGCATGTATTATCATTGTATATGAAGTTATGAATCATTGCTGTGTGTTTGTATCTCAAACATGTTCTGTTCCTGGGTAACAGCCACAAGACAGATTTGCAGCCATGGTGAATGAGCCATTTAAGGAGAATCAATTCTTCCAGTGGGCTGCTGCAGAGGACGCCTCAGAGAGCATATGGACAATAGAGGCCCAGTGACTCAGCAGGGCACGTAGAACATGTGTTCCCTGACTCCATGTTTGAGACAGTAACTTTCCATACACATAGACTGGGGGATATAACCTGGAGA
This sequence comes from Platysternon megacephalum, assembly GCA_003942145.1. NCBI lineage: Eukaryota > Metazoa > Chordata > Testudines > Platysternidae > Platysternon > Platysternon megacephalum. The sequence goes on from QXTE01000298.1 coordinate 1,434,839, forward strand.
CTGACATCACCTTCTTGCCTCTTTCCTGCTCCACATCTCTAGACCATGATTTCCAACAAAAGAAGAGCTTTGAACAATGGACTGAGGACCCCAATATCTGCGATGATCCAGAGAGACTTATTGCAAGCTAGCAGATTTAACATCACTGCTATTATCCTGGTCTACAAACTCTGAAATCAACTGTAATGTACACGATTCGTTTTAACCTCTTAATAACTCTCTTTATTAATATTAATAAACCTTTAGTTTTTTAGTTACTATAGGATTCTTGATCCCCTTGAGAACAGAGGAGCTGGTAATGGTTTCTGAACTATCAGGATTTACAAATGGTTAGATGGTGTAGGTCCATGCTGAGCACCACGCAGTAAACCAGTACTGAGTTAACAAAGGCCTAGATAACCACGGTGAGGACCACATCTCAAAGAAAATGAACAGCCTTCTTTCCTAGTATAAGTGACAGAATACACCTGTGACAATTTCTGATAGCTGGATAGCCAGAGGCTGCTGTGAAGCCATTATTCTTCCATTAGTAAAGAACCAAGTAGTTTAATTTCAAAGTGCAAATGAAATTTTATAGTGATTGTGTAGAAAATCAGATGTTCATCTCACTGCCTATACGATTTTATTTGGAACAGTTTTCAAAGTTAGTCTGCATTAATCCTTGATTAAGGGCTTGTTTTTGTTTTGAGAAATCCTTATTTCTAACTTTAAGAGCAGCTCACTCAGCGATTTTTCAAGTTTTCCATAATCTTTAGTTCTCAGAATTAATGTCTGGTTTTGCAGAATGCAAATGCTTGTACAAAAAAACAAAAAAAAACAAAACCCAAAACAGAATTAAACAACTGAGCACAGACCTTTCCCCTTGAGATTCTTCTAGAGGGTGTCAAGAGCAATAATGCATTGCTTTCAATCAAGAACTGTGCTAGAAAAATATATTTCCAAAGTGCCTTTTCCAGGGTCAGCCTCATCTGTTCAAAAAGTGTTTTCCCGCCGAAAAGCAGGGGAAAGAAAAACCACAATCAACTAATATGGCAGCAATAAGAAGACTGCTGTACTGATTTTCCTAGGTGTCCTTACAAAACCTGTAGGAAATATAAATTTTCATCCTGCTACCACTATTGTACTACTTTATGCTGTCTCCTACCATCCCTTCCCCTAACCAAAACAACAGCTTCAGTGCTCTTTATAAATGTAGCAAAATCAGCCTCAAGCACCCAGATACTCATGAGCAAGTTCAATAAACAAACCAGACTGCATGTGGAAGGAAAGCAAATGTCTCATTGACTGAACTAAATGGGAAAATGAAGGAGTCACATATCCTGTAAAATATTACCTGTAGTATTCATGTTTGTCTTTTGAGTACATGAGCTGATCAATGCATGGCCTCTCATCTATTTTCTCTTCCCAAGTTCCTTCTTTCCATCCTTCTGCATAGCTTTGTAGGACATATACCTGGTCTATAAAGGGTCCACCTGACTCTGAATAGGAAGCAAAGAGAAGTAACTATCAGCATGTAAGTGTACTTGATTTATGTATATAGCAGCATTGTTTTAGATAAGAAGCTGCCATAATTTCCAACATATTCTATACAGTTATAGTCAACTTACCAAAAAAATGATAAGGTGATCTACAGAAACCAGAGGAGTCTAGGGATTATTCATTACCCACCTCCATCTAGATGTTGGGTTTTGTGTGTTAGATATATCCAAACCATAGATTCAGAACGCTGGGTAAAGCAAACATTTTATCAAATAATAAAAAAAATCTTGTATCACCTTTGTATGTCCCCCTTTCCTTTTACACATTATCTTGATGAATCTTTTTTCTGTCATTCAGTGCATTTCCTTTGAACTAATTTTTCTGTTAAAACTGCTTTTTAAGAATGTTTGAATTTATTTTTCAGTAGAGACTGTACATGGCGGGGCTTTACTTGGCTAAGAGGAAGAATATCAACTCTAGGAAATACTTGGCTTCTGTGGGAAGGTGCGAGTTATGTGGTGGGACTGAGGATCTATTGTACACTGTGTGCCAGAGTGGAGAAAGCCACCTGAGAGGTTTTATTCAGGTAATGCCTACATGAAGGAAGAGTCCAATCAGCTTCATTATAGCATAAAGTTATTACACTTTTGCCTCATTGTCATCACCCCTAACTACATCTATCGCGTTCACTCTGACCCTACAACAGTCACCTCACCTGGTGGCTGATCTTTGTCCTCACCCACAACTATTTCACATTTGGGGACAATGTATACCTTCCAGTCAGCGGCACTGCTATGGGTACCCACATGGCCCCACAGTATGCCAACATTTTTATGGCTGACTTAGAACAACGCTTCCTCAGCTCTCGTCCCCTAATGCCCCTACTCTACTTGCGCTACATTGATGACATCTTCATCATCTGGACCCATAGAAAAGAAGCCCTTGAGGAATTCCACCATGATTTCAACAATTTCCATCCCACCATCAACCTCAGCCTGGACCAGTCCACACAAGAGTGGACCCCACACTACAAGAAGGATGTCGATAAATTGGAGAGAGTCCAGCGGAGGGCAACAAAAATGATTAGGGGGCTGGAGCACATGACTTACGAGGAGAGGCTGAGGGAACTGGGATTGTTTAGTCTGCAGAAGAGAAGAATGAGGGGCGATTTGATAGCTGCTTTCAATTACCTGAAAGGGGGTTCCAAAGAGGATGGATCTAGACTGTTCTCAGTGATAGAAGATGACAGAACAAGGAGTAATGGTCTCAAGTTGCAGAGGGGGAGGTTTAGGTTGGACANAATCTCTATCAAGTGTTCTTAAAACTACAATACCCACCTACTGAAGTAAAGAAACAGATTGACAGAGCCAGAAGAGTACCTAGAAGTCACCTACTACAAGACAGAACCAACAAATAAAGTAATAGAACGCCACTAGCCATCACCTTCAGCCCCCAACTAAAACCTCTCCAGCGTGTCATCAAGGATCTACAACCTATCCCGAAGGATGATCCCTCACTCTCACAGACCTTGGGAGACAGGCCAGTCTAGGGTGACCAGACATCAAATGTGAAAAATCGGGATGGGGGTGGGGGGTACTAGGAGCCTATATAAGAAAAAGACCCAAAAATCAGGACTGTCCCGATTACCATAGGCCAGTCCTCGCTTACAGACAGCCTCCCAACCTGAAGCAAATACTCACCAGCAATCACATACCACACAACAAAAACACTAACCCAGGAACCTATCCTTGCAACAAAGCCCATTGCCAACTCTGTCCACATATCTCTTCAAGGGACACCATCACAGGACCTAATCACATCAGCCACACCATCAGGGTCTCGTTCACCTGCACATCTACCAATGTGATATATGCCATCATGTGCCAGCAATGCCCCTCTGCAATGTACATTGGCCAAACTGGACAGTCTCTACGCAAAAAAATAAATGGACACAAATCAGACGTCAAGAATTATAACGTTCAAAAAACAGTCGGCGAACACTTCAACCTCCCTGGACACTCAATTACAGACCTAAAAGTCCCAATTCTTCAACAACAAAAAACTTCAAAAACAGACTCCAACGAGAAACTGCAGAACTGGAATTAATTTGCAAACTGGGCACCATTAAATCAGGCTTGAATAAAGACTGGGAGTGGATGGGTCATTACACAAACTAAAAACTATTTCCCCATGCTAATTTTTCCCCCTACTGTTACTCACACCTTGTCAACTGTTTGAATGGACCATCCTGATCACTACTACAAAAGTTTTTTTCTCCTGCTGATAATAGCCCACCTTAATTGATTTTTCTCGTTAGAGTTGGTATGGCAACCCCCATCGTGTGTGTGTGTGTGTGTGTGTGTGTGTGTGTGTGTGTGTTCCTTCCTACTGTCTTCTCCTCTCCATGCAACTGATGAAGTGGGTTTTAGCCCATGAAAGCTTATGCCCAAATAAATCTGTTAGTCTCTAAGGTGCCACAAGTACTCCTCGTTCTTTTCACTCTGGCACAAACTCTCAAGCTTTAACACTTCCCATCACCGTGTCAATCAAAGCACACCTACTGGACTGAAATGAAAATATACTTATTCCAGTATATCTTAGAAAGCCATCCTTAATAACAATGATGATAGAAACAAAACAAACAAAACTCTACAATGCCACTTGGAAAGACCAAGACCCTTCACCTTCAAGGGTGAAATTCCCCCTTGGGGAATGGAGGGCTTGTACAGCAGCATAACACACTGAACCTGAGTTGGGAAGAGAGCGTGAATTGCACCAATCCCTCCACACAGAACAGGATTACCTGGGATTTAGGCAGATGGAGTCAATTCACTCAAAGTGAATGAAAGCACAAGGTATTTTCATGTTTTACAAATAGCTCTGGCAGGAGCACACAGCACCCCTTTGTGCTCCCTTCATCCCAAATCACCTACCTAGCCATTGTTCTGGTCCCGTGTAAATTAGAACAGACTCAAAACACACACAATGACCTGTTTTGGTCATACGAGCTTCTCTGTAGTTACACTTTAGAAAGAGAGGAAAATCAGGTTCTGAACATACTGTGCCTGTTGAAAGTCACCACTTCTGAATGATAACAAGGCGATAACAAGATTGTCAGTTTTCTTCCCTCCGGCCTTCCTTGGCCCTATACTCTATATAACACAGGTACTCCTGTTTAATTCAAATTTGCTTCTCATTTCTCAGATTAGTTTCATAGTGATTAGCTTGAGGATACTAAACTGATAGAAGTGCAGTTACACTGACAGTGCTCTTTGGGTTAGAAACAGATCTTTCTTTGCAATGACACATGGTAACTTGTTAGAAGTAAATTTTCCTACTGTCAAATATAAGCATCGGAGAGGAAACTTACACAACTTTCTCAATCATTGAGCAAAGACTTCAAAACTCCTCTTTAGAGTAGCACAAAAAAATAATACCGTACACACCTTGTTCTAATGCATTCATAAATAGAAAAACTTGCGAAGGAAACACATCAAAAATTTATTAACCCCTCACAGATAGAATAAATGTACTTTACCTGCAAGAAACTGCTCATACTCAATAACAGGGATGTTTTTATTGAGGCTTGGAAGATCAAAGAACTCAGACCAAGGGATTCGGACCTGATGAATGTCAGGACTCTGCCAGTGATAAAGACGTCCCCAAGGAGGCAGGACCAATACCCAAGCTTCACTTTTCAGCAAGGTCTTTATAAGAGAGGCAACACGAATATAGACATCTCTGCGTAGATTGAACCCTTCAGGAGGATTTACATCATACAAAAGATACCTGGAGAGAGTGAGAAACTAGAATCACTTTTGGGAGGCTTCAAGCATTTACACAGAGAACTTATCTGTCGCTAATTTGGAATCACTTTACTAGGCTCCCCATTTCTCTCTTATGACTCCTTACTTCCAGGGCAAAAGAAAGGGTAGTTTGGGCAATATCTGTAGAAGGCTGCAATACACTGCCTCAGAGAGAAACAAAGTCAAAATTTCATCAGCTCACTTCAGTAAGGGGGCAAGGAATCTAAGGTCATTAACAAACCTGAATCAGAGCTGCACAGCACAAAGCTGTGTCATGACCAAGGCAAGTGCACAAATATCAAGCAAAATATTCATGGGGGCATTTGCCTCAGGGGCTCTGTGCAGCAGAGATTGGGAGCCAGATTTGCTGCCCTATTCCCCAGGTGTGCTGGATGACAGGATGGGTGAAAAAGGAGGTTGCAGGAAGTCGGCGCTCCCCAGCCAAAGATGACTGGATCTCTGCCCCTAGCACTTTCCCCATTTGCTCCGACCAGCCTTGCTCTCGCCATAGAAAATGGCTCTTTTATGCCAGGCTGTAGCCCCCCCACCGGCAGCGACAACCCAGCCCCGCCAGGCTCTCACCGCCGCGCTTCAGGAGAACGGGCCCCCAGAACTAGCCGCCCAAATCCGAACTCGGGCACCTACGTGCGTGGCCTGCTCGGCTGAGGCGCCCGCAGCTCGCCCGGCCCCGCCGGCGGAACCAGCGCAGGGCGCCTCGGGGCCCGGCCTGCCGGGGCGGGTCCCGCACACCGCTGCCCCGGGGCGGGTCCTGCCTGCACAGGCGGCGCGGCCCAGCCAGGCCCCCGGGGGCGCCTCACACTCTCCTCACCGGCGGCGGGGCTCCCGGCGATGGCGCCCGGCCCGGCAGCCCCGCACACTCTCCTCACCGGCGGCCGGCGGCGGCGGCGGCGGGGAGCGAGGCGGCGCCGTGCCCGGCCTGGAAGGCGCCGGGGGGCGGCTGGGCGGCCCGCGGGAGGCAGAGCGCGGCGCCCAGGCCCAGTAGGAGCAGGAGGCGGCCCGGGCCCCGAGCCGCCATCTCCGGGCAGTGGGAGGCGCACGTCCGGGGCCGGGGTGCGGCGCCTCGCTCGCTCTGAGGGGCGGGCTCCGGCCGGGCCCCCCTGGGAGCTGGCCGGGGCCGGCAGGTTCGCGGCGCTGTGCGGCCCCTTTGCCTTGCCCCAGGTAACGGCGTACAGGACACGTGACTCCCTCCTTTGCCCCCAGGTCAGTCCGTGAGACCTGGGCCGCCCTTCCCCGCGCAGCCTGGTTTGGCCCTTGGACATGCCCGCGAGGATCAAACAAGAGTCCGGGGCCTGGGCAACCCTGCGTGGCCGGAGCTCCCCCGCCTGCGGGAGTACACCCAGAGGCGTCCCATCTTCCCACGCCCCGGCAGGGCTCCGGCCCATGGCTCGTTAAAAGGTTGTTAAAACAGTTCCCCTGGGGGCAAAGGCCAACACTGCAAAGGATCAGCCCCGGGGATTAGAATGGAATCCTTCATATCCAACCTTAACCACGGGGGTTACTGCTGCCCCCAGCAAGGCAAGGCTGGAATAATAATCGGGAGCATAGTTCGCTTGCTGTGGCCTACATAGGCCTGGAAGGGACTTCCGGAGGTCTAGTCCAGTCCCCTGCTCTGTATTATGTGACCTGGGTCGCTGGAAGGGCTATAATGAGAATGCTCAATCAGGACAAACTGCAAAGAATAGGGCAGACAGTCCCCAGAAATGGTGGTATATTCTCATAATTAGATTCACCAAGGCACTAACAAAACAGCTTTTCCAATACTTTACTGGTTACCAAGAAGCCAAAATACCGTTCCCTTTAAGCAATCCAGCCTTTGGCCCCCACCCAGACAACCAAGTATGGGTTACTTAAAACCTATTTACCATATATAAAGTTCTACCAGCCCCAAGAGATCGGACCCATTACGCACCAGGGCAATGAATATTTCAGATCTTACCCCAATACACGCTTATAGCCAATTCTTATTAACTAAATCTAACATTTATTTTAAAAGAAAAGAAAGAGTTACTGTAGAAAGAGTTCCATTCCTCTCCAGGGGAGGGAACTCCTGTTATTAGGAGGAGACAGGTAATAGCTATGGGGAATTCAATCATTACAAACAGATAGCTGGGTTTGCGATGACCAGGAGAACTGCATGGCGACTTGCCTGCCTGGTGCGAAGGTTGTGGATCCCTCAAGACATCGAGATAGACTTATGTGGTTGTAGTACATGTAGGTACCAATGACATAGGGAAGGGTAGGAGAGAGGTCCTGGAGGCCAAATTTGGGCTGCTAGGTAAGAGATTGAAGTCCAGGAGCTCCATGGTAGCATTCTCTGAAATGCTTCCAGTTCCAAGCGCAGGGCTAGACAGACAGGCAGAACTGCAGGGTCTCACTGTGTGGATGAGACGATGGTGTGGGGAGGAGGGGTTTAGATTTAGATTTATTAGGAACTGGGGAAACTTTTAGGAAAATTTAAAATTAAAAAGGTTGTAGAGCAGTTTTTAAACTAAGGGCTGGGGGAAAGCCAATAGGTGCAGAGGAGCATGTGATTTGGACAGAGACATCCCTTGGGGAGGATCTATTAATGGAGATTTTCTATGTCCCTGTAAGGAGGAGAGGATGGAAGATGATAAAATATGGGTATGATCATAGAATATCAGGGTTAGAAGGGACCTCAGGAAGTCATCTAGTTCAACCGCCTGCTCAAAGCAGGACCAATCCCCAGACAGATTTTTGTCCCAGATCCCTAAATGGCCCCTTCAAGGATTGAACTCACAACCCTGGATTTAACAGGCCAATGCTCAAACCACTGAGCTATCACTCCCTCATGTGAGAACAGTCACATGAAAAAGCATTCAATTATAGCATGTAATGGCAGACAGCAATAAAGTGACAACTTTTTAAGTGCTTATATACAAATGCTAGAAGTCTAAATAATATGGCTGAACTAGAGCGCCTCACATTAAATGAGGATATTGATATAATCGGCATCACAGAAACTTGGTGGAATGAGGATAATCAATGGGACAAAGTAATACCTGGGTACAAAGGACAGAAGGACAGAACAGGTCATGCACTATATGTGAAAGAAAGCATAGAATCAAATGAAGTAAAAATCTTAAATAAACCAAACTGTATCAAAGAATCTCTATGGATAGTAATTCCATGCCCGAATAGTAATATAGCAGTAGGGGTATACTACCGACCACGATGGTGAGGGAGATTAGAGAGGCTATAAAAATACAAAATTCAATAATAATGGGGGATTTCAACTTCCCCATATTGACTGGGTCCATGTCACCTCAGGAAGGGATGCAGAGATAAAGTTTCTTGACACCTTAAATGACTGCTTCTTGGAGCAGCTAGTCCTGGAATCCACAAAATGAGAGGCAATTCTTGATTTAGTCGTAAGTGGAGCACAGGATCTGGTCCAAGAGGTGAATATAGCTGGACCGCTTGGTAACAGTCACTATAATATAATTACATTTAACATCCTTCTGATAGGGAAAACATTATAATGTGTATGGTAACATCCATTGTTTCATGTGTGTATATATATATATCTTCCTTCTGTATTTTCCACTACATGCATCCTCATCCCCGCCTCTTCTCCTCCTCCCCCGCCCCTGGAGCAGCGCGCTGCGGCTCCCTCCTCCCCCCTCCTGCCAGCTAGCAGCTGATCGGGGGGGGGGGATGTAGCACGCTGGGGAAAGGGGCGGGGCAGGAGCCAGGCGGCCAGCAGAGCCTGCCACGGAGCCGCAGCAGCTGGCAGCAGCGTCAAGCTCTGACCCCACAGGAGAGAGCGGGGGGCAGAGAAGAGCGCGCCAAGGCCCCTTTCGACCATGGCGCCACTGGCGCCATTATAAATCCGGTACTGGCAGCAACACTCTGCCCCACCTGAGCCCCCTCCCACACTCCGAACCCTTCAGCCTCACCCCTGCCACA
>QXTE01000299.1:0-34493 GCA_003942145.1 Platysternon megacephalum
CTGGGCTGGGTGGAGTGGGGCTGTCCCTGCCGTGCCATGACTCATATCCCATTGCCCCCTGCCAGCTCCTCCCTCTGAGGACTCTGCCCCACTGCCCCATGTCCCCATTTCCCCCATGGGGACCCACAAATATGTTTAGCACCAGGCCCACAAAAGGTTAATCCGTCCCTGTTTGGGGTGCAGGCTCTGGGATGGAGTTGGGGGGCAGGAGGGTTGCAGGCTATGTAGAGTTTGAGTGACGGGTGCAGGCTCTGACCTGGGGCAGGGGATTCCGGTACAGGAGGGGGTACAGACATGTGGGCTCTGGGAGGGAGTTACCAAATCAGCACGTTGTATAAGAGAAAGGAGCTGCAGTGATTTCATATAGACATAGAAAATGATAGAAGACAGCCCCGCAGCACTTGTATAGGCTAGAGAGGAGCCGCGGTGTCTACGCTTTGACAGTCTAGGAATTGGGCTGCCTGTGCCTTTAAGACCCAGCCCCAGGAACCCGCCCCTGCTCCGGGGCTGACACGGGGCAGAACTGAAAACAGCCTGTGCCCCCCCCCCAGCCCCGACACCCCCAGATCTGCCAGCGCAGCAGGTGGCTCATCCCGAGGGGCCACTGTCCCCCCCACCCCCTCCCTAAACGGGGGTTTTGTCCCCGCACAGGGTCTGGCAGCGTCTCCCCCCCGGGCTTAACCCCGGCTACCACCCCCCACCCCCGATTTTTCCCCTTCAGCCTCTCTCCTGCCGCTGCCTACAGCAGCTTGAACCCCTCTGGCCAGTAAATTTCTGTCCCCCGCTCAGACCCTGGCAGCCCCCCCGCTGCGATTTGCCCCCTTGAGCATTTTAAACGCCCCCAAAGACCAGGCAGCAAATCGTGAGTAGAAGTGAGNAGGCAGAGAGCGGAGGGGGCGGAGCTGCGGCTTCTCCTGCCCAGGGCTCGCTGCCTCCTGGGTCCTAGTGCGGGTCTCTTTACCCTCGCGTTTTGCTACTAGTTGCAGTTTCTGCCACACAACGTAACCGTCTGTGCTCCTGCTCAGGACTTGCTGCCGCCTGGTCCATGGGGTTGCAAATCAGGAGGGACACGGTTTGTGGTCGAAAACACTCACATGGGGGGCAACCCCCGAAAGGCTCCATAGCCGCCTCCTTCGGGGGTGCCGGGCTGCTGCGACCCAGCAGGCTGCAGCTGGGCGGGGAGGGAAAAGTCCGCCCTGTAGCTGCGGGTTCGCTTCCCTGGGCCGGGCTCTGTGGCTCGCTAGGAAATCGCCTCCAGCACCGGGAGTGTTTCCTGAGCGGGGAAACACGGGCAAGGTCAGCTCCGCCCTGCCAGCGTGTGTCCGTCAACAAGGGGGGTCCGAGCTGCTGTCATAATGGCAGAACAATCCTGAATTCACTCGCTGAGCTACAGCAGCGGCAATAGCCCTGTTTGGCCAGCATAGGCTGCCCGGCCGCTCGGAGGGGTCCCGGGGTAGCTGTGCTGGTACAGAGAGCTTTTCTAGTGCAGTGGTTCTCAGCCGGGGAACATGGACCCCTACGGGTCCGCAGAGGTCTTCCAGGGGGTACATCAGCTCATCTAGATGTTTCCCTAGCTTTACAGCAGGCTACAGAAAAAGCACCAGCGAAGTCAGTACAAACTAAAATTTCATACAGACCATGACTTGTTTCTACTGCTCTATGCACTACACATGGAAATGTACGTACAATATTTATATTCCAATTTGGTTTATTTTAGAATTATATGGTAAAAATGAGAAAGTCAGCAATTGTTCAGTAACAGGGTAGCTGTGACACTTTTGTATTCTTAGATCTGATTTTGTAAGCAAATAGTTTTTAAGTGAGGTGTCACTTGGGGTGCGCAAGACCAATCCTGGAGGGTACAGTCTGGAAAGGTTGAGAGCCACTGTTCTAGTGCAGACTAGGCTCAAGAATCCTAATGATTCTTATTAACTGGAGAGCAGGGCGGGCTCTAGGCACCAGCAACCCAAGCACGTGCTTGGGGCAGCACAATTTCAGGGGCAGCATTCCGGAGACTTTTTTTTTTTTTTGCTTCAGCAGTTGCGTTCCCAGAGGTTTGTTTTTTTTGCTTGGGGCGGCAAAAAACCTAGAGCCGGCCCTGCTGGAGAGAACAGATTTCATAAGGAGCTGGGTTGTATTGCTGGGGAAGATTCATTGCTCATTTAACAGCCTTCTTTATCTTCTAAGGAAATGGAATGGATTAGATGCTCTTTCGTGGTACAAAGCTACATTTCAGATGAGAGAAAACTAGACTGTGCACTGTGACAATCATGGCCCCACAAACACACACTCAAAGGGCTTGTCTACACTTGAAAGTTAATTCAGATTAAGGTAGAATGTGGATTTAAAGCATAATAGCTATTCTGGATTAACTCCATGTGTAGACAAGCCTAACTGCCAGCCAGCAGCCTATTTTCAAAGGGAAATTGTGAGATTTTCAGTGGCTCTGTGCAGAACAGGAATCAAGCTGAGGTGGATGTTGGTAACCAAATGAGTGAACTGTCTCATTAGTGGTGACTCTGCACACAGCCTCTGTACCAGCACCAAAGGACCTGAAGAAGGAACATTTCTCCTTAACTTCAGCCTCCCCAGCTCCACTGAAGTACCTAGTACTTACAAACAAAGGTCCTGATCCTGCAAGTTCCTTGGCCGGGATGGTCCCTTGCACCTCTGGAGTGTAACTTGCAGAGTCAGCTCCTGCAACCTGCTCTTTGCTTTGCTCCTCCACACGCTACCTCTTCTGCTGTTGGAAAAACCTCCTGCAAGGTTCTGTAAATCCAGATCTGGACCCACCCACTCTCATTAGGGGTTAAAAGGAAGCCACCATGGCTGATGAAGGCTATCATTTGAGGGCTCATTCCCCTGAACTAAAAGAGAAGAGACAATGGGCAATAAGTATGCAGAATGCTGCAGGGGGAAATAAAGTGACTGCTCCATCCAACTGTCCGTTAGAAAAAGATTAAGGCTAACATATTCCACCACAGGTGCCTAGAGTTAGGGGTGAGATTTCCAACAGCACATATACCCCAGAGCATATACCCCATTACAAGTCACTGGGACTTTGTGCTCCAAGCTCGCTTAAATGATTCTGGAAATCCCCTCCTCTCCCAAAAAAATACCTTGGGGGAATCTAAGTCATTGGCCTGATGTGAAAGGTACAGAGTTCAATGGGAGGTATCATTACCATCAAAGAGAGCTGAGGCCTGGTTAAGCACTTCCAAGTACCATCCTGTTCATTTAGATGCCTGACTTGGGACATCCCAACTGGAAAATGTTGGCCTCAGTTCATTTTTTGAAGGTTTAAACCCAGAGCAGGCATGTAAGAATTAGCTCTGTACGATCAACACCCCCTGAGCCTGGCCCACCCAAAGTGTACTGCACACCAAGCCTGAAAAACCCAACCCCCTTCTGTTCGAAAGAAGGTGGAGGGAAACAGGTTCTCAGACACCTTCTCTGGTCGGCCAGCATGATGAGGAACAGGCTGCTCCAACATGTGCCAGTGCTGTTGAAAAGTGGGGGAAAGAAAAGCAGGCCCCAAGAGGTGCTCTCCTCAGCTTCCTGTCTGTACAGGTGAGAGTGTGAACAGGCCACCCAAGGCCTCACTTCTGTTCACGCCGTAGTTCCCTGGTGTGTCTCCTGGAGCCAAGCATGTCTCCAGCAGTGGATGCTGTTTACCATAATGGCAGAGAGGGGCACCCTTGGGAGCTGAACAGCAGTGGTGGGGATGAAGGCAGTCTTACTGTGCCCTGGGTCAGCAAAATGCTGCTAGAAATCAACACATAGGAAAACAGGAAACATTTGCTTATGACCTTTCATGCATTTTTTATTATTCATGCACCAGAACATACAGCACCAGCCTTTGCCATTCCAGTTGTAGTAAAGGCGTTATTATCCTTGACACCCAATTTCTTTGGATAATCAGTTCATGTAATCATTTAGCCATGCATCAGATAAGAGGACTCACATAACTGGAGTTATGCACAATCCATTCTGAAATCTTACCAATATATGAGAGGTTGCAGGGGGAGCTGACAGCATGTGTCTGCATGAAGTTATATAAGTGATCTTTGTACTGGTACCTGCCTCAGCTTCAGCACCTGCAGTCTTTAATGAGCCACTCCCAGGTACAGCCTGCTGCTTAAACAAGAGCAGTTTCACTTCCTCATACAGAAAAGGTAGAAAAACAGCCCTTTGTTTACTGCAGGAGGCACTTGATCCTGTTAGTGAGTCTTGAGCACAGGGACTTTTGCATACCTGCACAGACCGATTATGCTCAGCTGCACAGAAATTTCTGCAAAGCAGGAAGATTTAGTGTTTGTTTTGGATAACATCAGCGTGCTGCTGTACAAAAGACCTGCCTCTGTCCCAAAGAGCTTACACTCTGAAGGAAACAAAAAGAGAGAGAGTTTGGAGATGGGGGGAGGGCTAATGATTTGCCACATCCTGACACTACAAAGCCCGAATGATATACAGATATTTTCACTTTCCCAAGTTAACCTTCTGCCTGGCTGTTAGTAGGTGGTTAGGTCCTTGTGGCATCATTGAAGTGGGGGCTAACACCAGTCTGTGTTTGCAGAATGAAAATTAATGTGACCATCGTACATACTCAAATGCACTCACCAGGTAGTGCTCGTTTAGTTCTGATAACAATGCGTGGAAACCTTCTGGACACACTGGACTTCTGCTTTATCAAGATCATCCAGCCATCAAGGTATTAATCCTGTGCATATCCCATGGTATGGGAACCAAAGCACTGCCACCAAGGGGTCCCTCTGAATTCCATACAGCCAGGATCTATTAGCAAAGACTGCATGGCACCACTGGGCCAAGGACTCAACTGTGTAACAGCAGGGTGCAAAAGCAGGGTGATAGCAGAGGGGCAATAGCTGGGCACACAGCCCCTGCCGAGGCAGGGGGCCGAACTGCCTGGCAGTGTCCAATCCCACACAGCCACCCCCCCCACGAGGGGACAGGACTGCCTGGGTGTAATGTAATAGGTCATTTTCCATCTCTCCCATGTACCATTCCCTAGATAGGTTTACCTGGTCCAATGCAGGGCTTTCCATTTAGTTCAGGCCCATGAAACTTTCTCTCTCTGTCTAGTGGGAAAATCTCAGCTTGTTTTCCTAGGGTACTAAGGCAACATTCTAGTACAGTAGCACTCTTCCTCGGCAGGTCACAGGCATGAAATAAAGATCATGAGATGCTGATGACCTGCATATTACTGCCTTGGAAAACACTACAGGAATATACACAGCTGCAAAGCTTCCTGTATTAGAAGCACCTGGAACCAGTTTAAATAATTAAATAAATAAAAGGCTGGAGGGGGAGGAACAGAAGAAATACTTTAAAAAGAAGAAAATAACAATTGGAGTTGCAACAAAACTTAAGACCCTGTATCCTTCACTCACCCCATTTGAAGGAGCACAGTGGGGGAGAGGCGGGGAAGCAGAACCCCTCCAAATTCAAAGGAAATTAACATAGACCACATTTTAAAATGTTGGGAACATGCAAACAAGGTTTATATTCCCAAATATGAAGAGTGACTACAGTCTCCAAGACACGGCAGTTGCACATAGGAACAGTTACTAAGCCACAAAGTGCAGTATCAAACATCAGTTGAGAGGCACCATAACACCTGAGCAGAACATGATCCATCCTCCAAACAGAAATGGAGTACACAAAACGAATTACACTAAAAATAATGGTAAAGGGCTATCTCAAATTCACGGCAAACAGGAAAACAGCCAGTTATTCTATAGCCCACTGACCCTAGGCATTGAAGTAGCTATGAAATGGGGGAAATATTCCCATTGGCTGCAATCATGAGACTCTCAAAGCAGAGTAAGGGATGAACCCACACGTCAGAACATCAGGCTATTTGACAATTCAGAGTCTCTTCTGTACTGGGAGTTTCTTGTGGTACCTACATTCAACACACTGATCTACACAGAAAACACCCCTGTCAAACTGCTTCAGTTCTTGTTCTATAAAGACTGTGTTTTTTCCCCCCATCTGAGGTCATGAACCCTGCATATATGTTGGAGCACAGTTTTTTCACAAGCTGATTGTGTGGGACTGGTACAGCTGCATTTGCTTTTCGGCTATGTCATTTTGACTTTTGCAAAGAAGTCCGTGGCAGATTTAACTAACCCAATAGGAAGGGATAGTCAATTATTTTTTGTCAAGGTCCAAATTTCTTGGTCAAGGCATAGTCAGCCCTAGAGTAACACACATTCCCAGGCAAAGGTTAGAGTACTGGCTTTCTAAAGAAGAGAGCTTATAAATGAGACTACTAAATATCACCTATACATTTTTATTACAAAACAAGTGACATGAGCAGGTTATGTTTGCATTTCATGACATTTTAACATTAACACCAAGGTGTGAAATGCACCTTAGATGAATGACACAACATAAATATATATTTTGGGAAAACACAGGCCCAATATGTAATAATTTAATGAAGTACAAAAGCTTCTTCTCACACCTCAGACTTATGTGGCCAAAGAGAATGACTAGAAAGTTGCCAAAAACTAAGCAGCAAAGCTCGATTAACTCTTCGGTTGGGGGTTGATACTTCAGTGGCGGGACAGTACTCCTCTAACTGCGATGTAGGAACAAATCCTCAGTGGCCCGGTTCTTCAGTTCACTCTGCAGGCTCGGATCATGAGGAGCTGGAGCAGGATGAAGACGGGGGACATGATGAGTCCATACCAGAGCTCCCTGGTCTGCTCTACGAGTTTCTGACATAAAAGCATTTCGAAGACGAACTTCAGGCTCAGGATGGTGAGGATCCAGAAGAGGCGAAGGACCGCCAGGCGCTTCTCTCCGTCCTGGAAGAGCCGCACGGAGACGATGGTGGTGAAGTAAGTGCTCAGGCCGTCGGCAGCGAAGAAGGGGATGAAAACTTTCCACCAGGACAGCTCCGCGCCGCCGCTATCCACCTTCAGCACGAGCAGGACGGAGAAGACCAGCAGAGCCAGGACGTGCAGGAAGATTTCGAAGGTGGCAAAGCCCAGCCACTGGACCAGCTCCCGCAGCGAGAACAGCATCGCGCCGGGGCGCTCCGCGGCTCAGCCCGGCCCGGGTCAGCGCAGAGCCCGCCCGGCCCAGGGACAGGCCGGCCGAGGCTCACAGACAGCTCCCGCCCACAGTCCCTGACTTCCGGCCCCTGGGCGGCGCACGCTGATGCCGTCACCGGAAGCGGAAGGGGCGCGCTGCCGGCCGCACAGGTGGGTCTGGCGGAGCCCCGCGGTCTGGCTGCGCGCGGCGGGGCAGCGGGAGGGGCGGGGCTCGGCGCGGCCGCTGGGCCAGGGGACGTGTCCGCGAGCGGGGGCGGCCGGGCAGGTCCTGGCGGCTCTGACCGGGGGCGAGCCGGGCGTTGCGCAGACACAGCCCGACCCGCGCGGGCAGCAGGGCGCTCTGGGCGCAGGGGGAAGCGGCGGGTCCGGCGGGCGGATGCGCAGGGTCTCTGGGTGGGGAGAGGACCAAGGAGGCGGCCCCGGGGCAGCCCTGCCGAGGGTGGTGAAGATCCGCCCAAGGACACATTGAAGGATGGATTAGAGCCGGGACGGCCAACCTGAGCCTGAGAAGGAGCCAGAATTTACCCGTGTACATTGCCAAAGAGCCACAGTAACACGGCAGCAGCCCCCCATCAGCTCCTGCTCCCAACGCCTCCCACCTGCCGGCAGCACCTCCGGATGGCGTGCAGGAGGCTGGGGGGAGGAGCGAGGGAACAGCAGGCTCAGGGGAGGGGGCGGGAAGGGGTGGAGTGGGGGCAGGGCCTGGGGCAGAGCCAGGGGTCGAGCAGTGAGCCCCCCCCCCCCNCTTACACTTTCTTAGTCGTGGACTTCATAGAGTCCTAGAATATCAGGGTTGGAAGGGACCTCAGGAGGTCATCTAGTCCAACCCCCTGCTCAAAGCAGGACCAATCCCCAACTAAATCAGCCCAGCCAGGGCTTTGTCAAGCCTGACCTTAAAAACCTCTAAGGAAGGAGATTCCACCACCGCCCTAGGGAACCCATTCCAGTGCTTCACCACCCTCCTAGTGAAAAAGTTTTTCCTAATATCCAACCTAAACCTCCCCCACTGCAACTTGAGACCATTACTTCCTGGTAAGGGGGTTTGTAATGGCTTTGTCACCTACCAACCTTAACTCTAGATTTATTTATTTCATTTTATAGAGGGACAGAAAGATAAAAGCATCTGTTATAAATTAAAAAGCATCTATTATAAATCTTTCATAAATAAATTAGGGAACTGCAACCTAGATGGCGCTATTATAAGGTGGGTGCAAAATTGGTGGGAAAACTGTTCCCAGAGAGTAATTATCAGTGGGTCACAGTCATGCTGGAAGGGCATAACGAGTGGGGTCCTGCAGGGATCAGTTCTAGGTCCGGTTCTGTTCAATATCTTCCTCAATGATTTAGATAATGGCATAGAGAGTACACTTATACAGTTTGTGGACGAGACCAAGCTGGGAAGGGGGGGGGGTGTTGCAAGTGCTTTGGAGGATAGGATTAAAATTCAAAATGATCTGGACAAACTGGAGAAATGGTCTGAAGTAAATGAAATTCAATAAGGACAAATGCAAAGTACTCCACTTAGGAAGGAACAATCAGTTGCACACATACAAAATGGGAAATGATTGCCTAGGAAGCAGTACTGCGGAAAGGGATCTGGGGGTCATAGTGGGCCACAAGCTAAATATGAGTCAACAGTGTAACGCTGTTGCAAAAAAACCAAACATCATTCTGGGATGTATTAGCATGAGTGTTGTAAGCAAGACATGAGAAGTAATTCTTCCGCTCTGATTAGGCCTCAACTGGAGTATTGTGTCCAGTTCTGGGTGCCACATTTCAGGAAGGATGTGGACAAATTGGAGAGAGGCCAGAGAAGAACAACAAAAATGATTAACAGTCTAGAAAACATGACCTATGAGGGAAGATTGAAAAAAATGGGGTTTGTTTAGTCTGGAGAAGAGAAGACTGAGAGGGGACATGATAACAGTTTTCAAGTACATAAAAGGTTGTGACAAGGAGGAGGGAGAAAAATTGTTCTTAACCTATGAGGATAGGACAAGAAGCAATGGGCTTAAATTGCAGCAAGGGTGGTTTAGGTTGGACTTTAGGAAAAACTTCCTAACTGTCAGAGTGGTTAAGCACTAGAATAAATTGCCTAGGGTGGTTGTGGAATCTCCATCATTGGAGACTTTTAAGAGCAGGTTAGACAAACACCTGTCAGGAATAGTCTAGATATTTAGTCCTGCCACGAGTGCAGGGGACTGGACTAGATGACCTCTCCAGGTCCCTTCCAGTTCTATGATTCTGTGATTCTATTCCTTGCTCTAGGAGCTTTGCCAAAATACAGTTACAATGACTTTCGACTATAAACGCAACACAGACAAAATAAAAAAAGCAAGAATAAAGACCAACACTGAATAAGGATTACTATAAATGGCAAGTTATACTGAAGACAAGTACATGTAAAGTTATTATTTACCAACTACTTACTACTATTCTTAACACTATAGTATTGATACAGACTTGAGATCAATTCAGCTCGAGCAACCAGATTTCTTTACTCCATAAACTTACCCTGCATTCATCCGAAAATACGTTACCCTTCAGTCGGCCGGTTTCCGCACTGGCCAGGTACAGACAGTCGAGAAGTGCACGTCCCTTCGGTTCAGGGGGATGGGTCAGGTTTCCCTTATGACCGACACACACACAGTCCTGTGCCTTCGTTCTTTTTATCTTGTCTGTTCGGCCGTGTTTTAAAACAGACCAACCAATCAGGGTAGGCCAAATTCTCAGTGTGGTCTGTGCAGTCGCTTTGCCTGTATAATTTATGTTTACTTATCTCCTTGTAGCCAATTGTTTTAAATGTGGTTAATGTGAGTTAGACAAGCTGTGCCCAGGGGGCAGGGCCGGCGCTCCCATTAGGCGACCTAGGCGGTCGCCTAGGGTGCTGCTATTTTGGGGGCGCCTGCGCCCCCGCCGCCCGTAGAAATTTGGGGGCGGGACCTTCCGCCGCCGCTGTTGGGGGCGGGATTTCGGGGGCGGGACCTGCTGCCGCCTAGGGCGCCGGCAAAGCTGGCGCCGCTACTGCCGGGGGGTACAACTTATCTCACTTTGTAGGAGTCAGCATCTTGTGTTAGTTACCTGGTTGCAGCGCGTTTTGACCACAAGTCTGTTTCCTTTTTCAAAGCTTGCTTTTTAAAGCTAATTTTACAAGGCTTGCTTTGTGAAACTTCCGGAAGTTTGAGGCCTAACATTGACAATACTTTTGTTCAGTTCAAGCTTGACATTACAATTGTCCAAATTATTCACAGTTATTAAATGTGCAGCTCCTTTAAAGAGACAGAAACAGCAGCTCATTAATCTAACTGGTGTTTAACAAACACTCATTTCAATCACAGTACTGAGCTGGTTTAGATAAGCCTTTTATTTAATAAACTTATACCAGATATAGGGAATAAAGATAGGGTTACAAACAAACAAAAGTAGAAATACACTTTAAGATTTAAGAACATAAGAACGGCCATACTGGGTCAGACCAAAGGTCCATCCAGCCCAGTATCCTGTCTACCGACAGTGGCCAATGTCAGGTGCCCCAGAGGGAGTGAATCTAACAGGTAATGATCAAGTGATCTCTCTCCTGCCATCCATCTCCACCCTCTGACAAACAGAGTCTAGGGACACCATTCCTTACCCATCCTGGCTAATAGCCATTAATGGACTAACCTCCAGGAATTTATCCAGTTCTCTTTTAAACCTTGTTATAGTCCTAGCCTTCACAACCTCCTCAGGCAAGGAGTTCCACAGGTGCCCCCGCTCATGGACACGTCCCCTGGCCCAGCGCTGTGTGAAGAAGAACTTCCTTTTATTGTTTTAAACCTGCTGCCCATTAATTTCATTTGGTGGCCCCTAGTTCTGATATTATGGGAACAAGTAAATAACTTTTCCTTATTCACTTTCTCCACACCACTCATGATTTTATATACCTCTATCATATCCCCCCTTAGTCTCCTCTTTTCCAAGCTGAAAAGTCCTAGCCTCTTTAATCTCTCCTCATATTAGACCTGTTCCTAACCCCTAATCATTTTAGTTGCCCTTTTCTGAACTTTTTCTAATGCCAGTATATTTTTTTTAAGATGAGATACGAGATAGATTTAAACTTAGTTTCAGCAAATTACAATCTTTGCCTCAGGAAGTTTCCTACCTAAACTTAGTTCCCAGAGATTTCAACCCCCTTGGTTGAAGGACCCAGCACTCTGTGATTTCAAGAGCTCCAGGCCCTTGAATCCCCGAGATGAATGATACTTTAAATGTCTTTTTACCCCCCTTATATCATCCCAAAATTCATTGTGTCTCTTTCAAGAGTCAGGAAGGCTTATTGCTTTTCTTCCCTTCCTGTGGGCTACCCATCCCCCTGCTGATTTATATGTAAATCGGGCTTCCATTGTATTCAGTCCACACTGCTTAATTTACATGGATTGGAGACAGGTAGGTAGCTGCCTTCCCTCCTGTCTGGGAGAAAACATGTTTCTTCCTGTGTTTGGTCACAGACTTTAAAGCGTCATATCAGTGAATGTCCATAGTTCCTCATATAGTGTTAGTATAGACATTTCACAATATTAGTCACCAGTGTGTCACAGGCTTTCATAAGAGATTTTATTCAATATACTTTTATAATACAGTCATATTGTATACAATCAGTTGATACATGCTGGTGCCTCTCTTTGTTAGCTTGATGACTTTGTTTATGTTAATGTAAAAACATTTCCAATATCTCTTGATTTACCTTGGAGATGCATTCAAGCTGGTGGAATCACATTCCTTTGTCTAGGTTGGGGTACCCTATGACCTGCTTGCCCGCCATTTTAAGAACATCGTTTCAGCACATTTGTAATTTTGCATGTTACCTGTACATACACCACACACTAATATTAATGATCAGTGAGTTGTGAGTTTTCCAATGGTACATTACATTGTATCATTTGGGGTATATATCATAGCAACAGTATGTTAGGTGTAGTGTGTATGTCAGGCCTGACAGGTGTTGCTGCCTTAGAGCAGTGAACCACCTCTGTGTGTCAGCCCCTCACGGAGAATGCCCTGTCAGCAAATCCCTCTCATTTATATCTAGGAGACTCTAGCTCAAGCCCCTCTGCCGACTGCCCCTGTGGCAGAATATCTCCGGGAGAGAAGATAAGTGTCTCACACAGGCAGATCCCACAGTGAGATACTTCACAAACAGGTGATCGACTTTTATGTCACGTTCGGTTTCCAGATGGATTTAAAATATAGAGCACACTGCATCATTGTGACAAAGGCATAGATGGCAATTGCAAAATCCTCATCCAGATGAAGTTGTCAGAATCTCCTGGCTACACATAAGTGGGAGGAGGTGGGTGGGAGCCATCCTGGTAACTTGCTACCTGGTCAAACAGCCAGACCCCTGGTTTGGGGGATAAGAGGAATGCGGTGGACATAGTTTATATACATGGACTTCAGCAAGGCATTTGATACAATCCCACATGACATTCTGATAGGTAAGCTGGAGAAATGTGGGTTTGGCAGAACTACCACTAAGTGGATACATCATTGGTTAAAGAACCGCAAACAAAGATTAACTATTAATGGGATGATGTCAGATGGGAGGGCGGTCTCCAGTGGGTTTCCACAGGGATCTGTTCTAGGTTCGGTGTTGTTTAACATCTTTATTAATAACCTGGATGTAGGACTAGAGAGCACACTGATCAGATTGGCAGATGACTCAAAGCTAGGGGGGTTGCCAACACTTTGGAGGATAGAGCTACAATTCAGAGGGAACTTGCTAAACTGGAGAACTGGGCTATAGACAACAAAATGAAATTCAACAAAGACAAATGTAAGGTGCTACACTTAGGGAAGAAAAAGCAAATGCACAAATACAAAATGGGGGAGAACTGGCTTGGCAGCAGCACTGCTGAGAAGGATCTGGGAGCTGTGGTGGATCACAACCTCAACACGAGTCAGCAACGCAATGCTGTTGCAAAAAAAGCAAATGCGAGTTTAGGTTGTTTTAACAGAGCAGGTCACGGGAGATGATAGAGTACTACTCAGTGCTGGTTAGACCTTAGCTGGAGTACTGTGTCCAAATTTGGTCACCAATGTATAGAAAGGATGTAGAGAAACTGGGGAGGATCCAGAGGTGAGCAACAAAGATGATCAAAGGGATGGAATGCCCGACATGTGAGCAAGGTTCTGAAGGAACCGGGTATGTTTAGTTTGGAAAAGAGGAGATTCAAGGGGGACACGATAGCAGTCTTCAAATACTTGAAAGGCGGCCATAAAAAAGATGGAGAAAAGTTTTTCTCTCTTGCCACAGAGGGCAGGACAAGAGGCAGTGGGTTCAATCCCCATTGCTATGGGGAGGAGATTGGGTTCCTTGCTTCCCATGAAGCCCCAGGGGCACTCCAAGAACCTGCTGCAGCTGCTCAGCAGCACCCCCTGCTGGCTGCGTGCTGCATTGAGGTGGGAGCCCCAGGAAGAGCAGGGCTGGGGCTTGACTGGCTCTGCCTGAGCCTAGAGCAGCCTCTGGCACAGGACGGCTCCCTGCTCCCACACCAGTGCTCCCTCTGATTTTTACCACGCATGTGCGGAATGAATTTTGTTATGGGCACCAATATGGAGGTGATGTGTGACACATCATCTCTATATTGGTGCCCATAACAAAATTCATGTGGCGGGGGTGGGGCTGAGGGGTTCAGAGTGTGGGTGGGGGCACAGGGCTGGGGTATGGGGGGGTGAGGGCTCCGGCTGGGGTTGTGGACTGGGCTGGAGCTGGGGGTGCAGGCNTACCGGCTGCCAACTAGACAAGGAACCATTGATCACTACCCGTTGAGCCCGACCATCTAGCCAGTTTTCTATCCACCTTACCGTCCATTCATCCAGCCCATACTTCTTTAACTTGCTGGCAAGAATACTGTGGGAGACTGTATCAAAAGCTTTGCTAAAGTCCAGAAATAGCACATCCACTGCTTTCCCCTCATCCACAGAGCCGGTTATCTTATCATAGAAGGCAATTAGGTTAGTCAGGCATGACTTGCCCTTGGTGAATCCATGCTGACTGTTCCTGATCACTTTCCCCTCCTTTAAGTGGTTCAGGATTGATTCCTTGAGGACCTGTTCCATGATTTTTCCAGGGACTGAGGTGAGACTAACTGGCCTGTAGTTCCCTGGATCTTCCTTCTTCCCTTTCTTAAAGATGGGCACTACATTAGCTTTTTTCCAGTCGTCCGGGACCTCCCCCGATCGCCATGATTTTTCAAAGATAATGGCCAATGGCTCCGCAATCTCATCGGCCAACTCCTTTAGCACCCTCGGATGCAGCGCATCCGGCCCCATGGACTTGTGCTCGTCCAGCTTTCCTAAATAGTCCCGAACTACTACTTTCTCCACAGAGAGCTGGTCACCTCCTCCCCATACCGTGCTGCAGAGTGCAGCTGTCTGGGAGCTGACCTTGTCTGTGAAGACAGAGGCAAAAAAAGCATTTAGTACACTAGCTTTCTCCACATCCTCTGTCACTAGGTTCCCTCCCTCATTCAGCAAGGGGCCCACACTTTCCTTGACTTTCTTCTTGTTGCTAACATACCTAAAGAAACCCTTCTTGTTACTCCTAACATCTCCGGCTAGCTGCAACTCCAAGTGTGATTTGGCCTTCCTAATTTCACACCTGCATGCCTGAGCAATACTTTTATACTCCTCCCTGGTTATTTGTTCAATCTTCCACTTCTTGTAAGCTGTTTTTTTGTGTTTAAGACGAGCAAGGATTTCACTGTTAAGCCAAGCTGGTCGCCTGCCATATTTACTTTTCTTCCTACACATGGGGATGGTTTGTTCCTGCAACCTCAATAAGGTTTCTTTAAAATACAGCCAGCTTTCCTCTACTCCTTTCCCCCTCATGTTATTCTCCCAGGGGACCTTGCCCATCAGTTCCCTGAGGGAGTCAAAGTCTGCTTTTCTAAAGTCCAGGGTCTCTGTTCTACTGCTCTCCTTTCTTCCTTGTATCAGGATCCTGAACTCGACCATCTCATGGTCACTGCCTCCCAGGTTCCCATCCACTATTGCTTCCTCTACTATTTCTTCCCTGTTTGTGAGCAGCAGGTCAAGAAAAGCTTTTCCCCTAGTTGGTTCCTCCAGCACTTGCACCAGGAAGTTGTCCCCTACACTTTCCAGAAACTTCCTGGATTGTCTGTGAGCTGCTGTATTGCTCTCCCAGCAGATATCAGGGTGATTAAAGTCACCCATGAGAACCAGGGCCTGTGATCTAGCAATTTCTGTTAGTTGCTGGAAGAAAGCCTCGTCCACCTCATCCCCCTGGTCTGGGGGTCTGTAGCAGACTCCTCCATTATGGGCACCAATATGGAGGTGATGTGTGACACATCATCTGGGAGCTGTGGTGGATCACAACCTCAACATGAGTCAGCAACGCAATGCTGTTGCAAAAAAAGCAAATGCGAGTTTAGGTTGTTTTAACAGAGCAGGTCACGGGAGATGATAGAGTACTACTCAGTGCTGGTTAGGCCTTAGCTGGAGTACTGTGTCCAAATTTGGTCACCAATGTATAGAAAGGATGTAGAGAAACTGGGGAGGATCCAGAGGTGAGCAACAAAGATGATCAAAGGGATGGAATGCCCGACATGTGAGCAAGGTTCTGAAGGAACCGGGTATGTTTAGTTTGGAAAAGAGGAGATTCAAGGGGGACACGATAGCAGTCTTCAAATACTTGAAAGGCTGCCATAAAAAAGATGGAGAAAAGTTTTTCTCTCTTGCCACAGAGGGCAGGACAAGAGGCAGTGGGTTCAATCCCCATCGCTATGGGGAGGAGATTGGGTTCCTTGCTTCCCATGAAGCCCCAGGGGCACTCCAAGAACCTGCTGCAGCTGCTCAGCAGCACCCCCTGCTGGCTGCGTGCTGCATTGAGGTGGGAGCCCCAGGAAGAGCAGGGCTGGGGCTTGACTGGCTCTGCCTGAGCCTAGAGCAGCCTCTGGCACAGGACGGCTCCCTGCTCCCACACCAGTGCTCCCTCTGATTTTTACCACGCATGTGCGGAATGAATTTTGTTATGGGCACCAATATGGAGGTGATGTGTGACACATCATCTCTATATTGGTGCCCATAACAAAATTCATGTGGCGGGGGTGGGGCTGAGGGGTTCAGAGTGTGGGTGGGGGCACAGGGCTGGGGTATGGGGGGGTGAGGGCTCCGGCTGGGGTTGTGGACTGGGCTGGAGCTGGGGGTGCAGGCTCTGGGGTAGGGCCAGGGTTGAGGGGTTTGGGGTGTAGGCTACCCTGGGGCTATGGGGGGGAGGGAGGACTCCGCCCAGCTCTCTCTCCCCTGGCAGGGTTGGGTTGGGTTGGGGCTGGGGGAGAGGAATCTCTCCCTGCTGGACGGCACTTTTTAGGCTGCTGTGCAGCTTAGCGGGAACTGAGCCCCACACAGTTGCTGGGAAAGGTGAGACCAACCAGCAGTTCCAGTTCCCGATTCTCTGCCCCAGCCCCGGGCAGAGCAGCCGGGGGGCTACCCTAACCCGCACTAGCTGGCATCAGTCCCCTGGGGACCCCACTCCTGCTGGGGACAGTTGGAGCACAGCCTGCAACAGCCGCTGCCCCTTCCACGTCTGATGTGCCCCTCTGCACCTCAACATGCCACCTGGGACTGGGGGAACAGTGATGTGGGACATACTGGCTCTGTGCCCACTGGAGACTCCCTTCCCTCAAAGCAGGGGAAATTCCAGCAGGTCTGGCGGGTATTTCTGCTCTCAGTGCCGGCTGAGGGGTATGGATCAGAGAGTCTGCCCCAAAGTGCTGACTGTGGCCCCCTGACCCTTTTGGAATCGTGTGTCTGGCCCTGGGGCTGTAGGGGGACGACTCTGCTGTTGGCCGATGACCGTGCGCCCTGATACTACAGCAATAGGCAGGTACCATAGACATTTTTAAAAAGCCAATAAGTGCCCGATGCTGCCCCCGCTGGAGTTGGTGGGAGTTTCACTCTCTCCTTGGGTGGAAGCAAGATACACCCCGTAGTCCTTCCTGGGACACCATCAACTTGAACCTCAGGCTTCAGTCTGACCTGGGTTTGTGGTGTGCTACCGACATGAGAGCCATGCACACAGGATCCCCGGCACCGAAAGAGATTAGGGAGGAAAAATCCTCTGGTCAGATCTATGTACAGTTGGTGGCACTTTGTGTCTAGCTAGTGTTGCTGTTCCCATTCTAGACAGTGAGTCACTTCTGTGTGTGTGTGGGTCCTTCACACAGCAACGAGGGGTGCATGCCCGGCTCTAGGTTTTTTGCCGCCCCAAGCAAAAAAAGACAACCTCCGAGAGCGCAACTGCCGAAGAAAAAAAAAAAAAAGGTGGCCGGAATGCCGCCTCTGGAATTGTGCCGCCCCAAGCACGTGCTTGGTTTGCTGGTGCCTAGAGCTGGTCCTGGAGGGGTGGGAAACATTTGAAAGCTAGGAAAGTGGGATTGCAAATCAACAGCAGAGGGCTCTAGGGTAAGACCGGGGCCTGACACTACTTTGAAATAATTGTCTGCAGTCGACTCGACTTTGAGTCAACAGCGTCCCTTTATTTTGGAGCTGCTGTCAAGTCCCTTTGCCGAGGGAGAGGCTCGGCAGTAGCGATCATGCTACTTTGTCCCCCCTCTGGTGTTTCTCTTTGGAGACTCTCAAAGGTTAATTAAGTCTCAGCACCCCTCTTTCAGCCAATGAGGTAGGCACGTATTGTCACATGCATTTTGCAGATGGGCAAACTTCAGCCCAGAGGGCACGCCTGGCCCAAGGCTGCCCAGGAAGGCAGCAGCAAGCCTGGGACTAGAGCCCAGAATCTCTCATTGCTAGTGCCTTGTTCTAACCCTAGCCCCTGGTATTTGCTGTGTGCCGAAGCATCGCTCCCTGCACTACACCCAAACGGAATCCTGCTGAAGCTCCCGGTGACTCCCCGGAGTGGCTCCCGGCCTGACGGTGCCCCTGAGCTATTCGAGAGTGCTGCAGCTCCCCGGGGCTCTGTTGAGTAGTTTTGTCTCTTTCAGATGGCGGAACAGAAGCTCCTCGTTCTCTTTGGCAGCCAGACTGGGACAGCTCAAGATACAGCCGAGAGAATTGGCAGGGAAGCCAAGCGGCGCCGCTTTCACTGCAGGGTAGAGGCCCTGGACAGTTACCCTGTGGTGAGTATGGGGGTCAAATGAGTGCTGAGGCCGAGAAGAGCCTTGTGCAGCTTCTATATTCATCCCTTGCCAGTGAGTTCCTTTGGGTGTGCTGGATAGCACCCCGGCCGCACGGCAGCCCCTGCCCTCTGACAGGGCTTGGCTTGTGCGCTGGCCTCCGAGTCCCCTTGCAAGCGCACAAGCTCTGCGCTGCTGCAGAGATTGAGAACTGGGGAGGAGTTAAACATGCCTTTAGCTGTGTTCGTGCACATTGGTGCCACCCTGGGTTTACTTAGAGCCATTTTCTACGAGACGAAGAGCATGAGTGTGTCCTGCAGAAACTGGGGGTGTCGGGGGCCAGAATAAGATAAAACAAAGCCACTTGCGAAAACCACAAACGGGTCTTGTTAAAACCTGCTGTGCTGGGTGGGCCAAGAGGCTCGGACGAAGTGCGCCAGGCCCTTCTGAGCACACGGCTGTGCTGCGTAAACCCGGGCTTGGTTAAAGCTGCTGGATGAGATCCTGCTGACAGGAGGATCCAGGCTGTGCTCACCTGCCTGCCTGTCCCCAGCATGCCCTCCCTGCTGGTGTCCTGTGCGGGAGGGCGGTGTGGGGGGCTGGGGCTGTGCAGGGGGACAGTGTGCAGGGCTGGAGCTGTGAGTGGCTGTGCGGGGGGGGGGCAGTGTGGGGCTGGGGCTGTGTGAGGGGTGGCATGCAGGGCTGGGGCTGTGCAGGAGGGCGGTGTGTGGAGCTGGCTGTGCGAGGGGGGATGGTGTGGGGGTCTGGCTGTACCGGGGGGGCACTGTGGAGGGCTGAGGCTGTGCGGGGTTGGAGCTGTGTGTGTGGGGGGGTGCAGGGCTGGGGGTGCAGTGTGTGGGTCTGGCTGTGCAGAGGGGCGGTGCGCGGGGCTGGGGCTGTGCAGAGGGGCAGTGTGCAGGACTGAGGCTGTGTGGGGGGAGGTCTGGCTATGTGAGAGGGGGTGCAGTATGCAGGGCTGTGGCTGTGCGGGTGGAGGGGGTCTGGCTGTGGGGTTGGCAGTGTGGGGCTGGGGCTGTGCCGGGGGGGCAGTGTGCGCTGTGCGCTGTCTTGTGCAGTTTGCCAGTGAATGTTGAAGGTTGTTGGCCCTAACCGTGTGTGTCCATGTTTGTTGTGCACGCAGGCGCAGCTGATCCAGGAGCTGCTGGTGGTATTTGTATGTGCAACCACAGGCCAAGGGGACCCGCCTGACAACATGAAGGTATTGTTTCTACCCCCAGTTTGACTCCTGTGACTGTGTTTCTGCGAGAACCGATTGTTTCCTAAACAGGCAGGCAGCAGCAGGTGGCGCCTGCCTGCAGCGATTTGGGGAGGGTGGGTGGGATGTGTAGGGAGTGGTGGAGGGGTTATGGGGACCAGGAGGGGAGCCAGAGATGGGGATCATGGGGCTACATGGGACCCCATGCGACAATAGCCCCATCACAGCCTTTCTTTGGGGAGGCTTCGGGGCTGAGAAGCGCCCGCTACTTCTGCTGGGACATAAATGTGGAAGGTGATGCGATCTCAGCAGCTTGCTGAGTGATGATGGCCTCGGTTTGTCCTGCTGTCATGGCAAGGCAGGGCTTGCCGAGTGCTCCCTGCCGACTGACACCATGGCAAGGCCGACTGTTGCTTGTTTCCTGGCTTCAATTTGCTGGATAAACCAGAGAACTCACTGTATTCTGCATCTCCAAGGACTCAGCTGAACCGATCACCCAACTGAGACAGACCCCAGTCGATCATGGCCCCGCCCCAGCAGGATTGGCCCCTCAGGGCAGTGCGGGGCAGGAGGGCAGAGCAGGCTGTGGGATGGGTGCACGCTGGAGCCATGCGATTCTAGACTGTGTTTGCTTGTAGAATTTCTGGAGGTTTATCTTCCGAAAGAACCTGTCCCCCGCCTCCCTTTGCCAGATGGACTATGCCGTGCTGGGCCTCGGAGACTCCTCCTATCCCAAGTGAGTGGCTTGTCCCACGGCCCCTTTGCTGAGTTCCCATCCAGGCCTGTGGGTTGCTGAAAGCTGTTGATCGTTCCCCACCCAGCACTGAGTGTTTTGGGGTGAGGAGAGCTGTTCTGAGACCCTTTGTGTAAATCGACCCGTGATGCTTTAAAAATCGTCTTATTAGAAAAGCTCAAAGTCACTAGAGGGTCTGTAGGCTGAGCAGCACACCGGGGAGAGGGCAGCCTGGTCCGTGTGTTGGGCAAGTGATGCATCCGGGGAGAGGGCAGCCTATGCTGCAGGGGGCCGACGGGCACACCCCACCCAGGGTGAGGGCAGCCCGTGCCGTGTGTCAGTCAAACAGCACACCAGGGGAGAAGGCAGCCTCGTGCCGTGTCAGCCGCACAGCACAGCCGGGGAGAGCGCAGCCCGTGCCGTGTGTCAGCCGCCCAGCACCCCCGGGGGGAGGGCAGCCCGTGGCGTGGGTCAGGCGCACAGCCCACCCAGGGAGAGGGCAGCCGGGGCCGTGTGTCAGTCGCAAAGCACACCCAGGGAGAGGGCAGCCGGGGCCGTGTGTCAGTCGCACAGCGCACCCGGGGTGCGGGCAGCCCGTCCCGTGCGCCAGTCGCACAGCCCACCCAGGGGGAGGGCAGCCCGGGGCGGGTGTCAGGCGCACACCACACCCAGGGTGAGGGCCGCCCGTGCCGCGTGTCCGCCGCACAGCACACCCAGGTAGGGGGCCCCCCGCTCTGTGTGTCAGTCGCACAGCGCACCCGGGGTGCGGGCAGCCCGTGCCGTGCTTCCCTTCTAATTCCCAGCAGCAGAGTTGTGGCTGGAGCAGGCAGGATAGCTGTGGGGAAGAAGCTGTGCCTGGGAGCGAGAGCCTGTTTTCTGTGCATTCAAAGGCTGATGGGAGGGTGGGAGATTCTCTTGTATTGACATTAAAGAAATCCTTGAAAACCAGCCAGCCCCTCCCTGGGAGCAAGTAGAATCATGGGGACATGCTGCACCCCGGTCCGTCCCCCTCAGCTGGGGGAGCCCAGTCAGTCGTATCGGCTCGGCAACAGGACAGAAATGTGCACATGGGGCTGAGCAACCAGGACCACGGGCTATCAGGTGGGGGGGGGGGGGGCGGGGNAGCGCAGCCCGTGCCGTGTGTCAGTCACACAGCACACCCAGGGTGAGGGCAGCCCGTGCCGTGTGTCAGTCGCACAGCACACCCAGGGTGAGGGCAGCCCGTGCCGTGTGTCAGTCGCACAGCACACCCAGGGTGAGGGCAGCCCGTGCCGTGTGTCAGTCGCACAGCACACCCAGGGAGAGGGCAGCCCGTGCCGTGTGTCAGTCGCACAGCACACCCAGGGTGAGGGCAGCCCGTGCCGTGTGTCAGTCGCACAGCACACCCAGGGAGAGGGCAGCCCGTGCCGTGTGTCAGTCGCACAGCACACCCAGGGTGAGGGCAGCCCGTGCCGTGTGTCAGTCGCACAGCACACCCAGGGAGAGGGCAGCCCGTGCCGTGTGTCAGTCGCACAGCACACCCAGGGTGAGGGCAGCCCGTGCCGTGTGTCAGTCGCACAGCACACCCAGGGTGAGGGCAGCCCGTGCCGTGTGTCAGTCGCACAGCACACCCAGGGTGAGGGCAGCCCGTGCCGTGTGTCAGTCGCACAGCACACCCAGGGTGAGGGCAGCCCGTGCCGTGTGTCAGTCGCACAGCACACCCAGGGTGAGGGCAGCCCGTGCCGTGTGTCAGTCGCACAGCACACCCAGGGTGAGGGCAGCCCGTGCCGTGTGTCAGTCGCACAGCACACCCAGGGAGAGGGCAGCCCGTGCCGTGTGTCAGTCGCACAGCACACCCAGGGTGAGGGCAGCCCGTGCCGTGTGTCAGTCGCACAGCACACCCAGGGTGAGGGCAGCCCGTGCCGTGTGTCAGTCGCACAGCACACCCAGGGTGAGGGCAGCCCGTGCCGTGTGTCAGTCGCACAGCACACCCAGGGTGAGGGCAGCCCGTGCCGTGTGTCAGTCGCACAGCACACCCAGGGTGAGGGCAGCCCGTGCCGTGTGTCAGTCGCACAGCACACCCAGGGTGAGGGCAGCCCGTGCCGTGTGTCAGTCGCACAGCACACCCAGGGTGAGGGCAGCCCGTGCCGTGTGTCAGTCGCACAGCACACCCAGGGTGAGGGCAGCCCGTGCCGTGTGTCAGTCGCACAGCACACCCAGGGTGAGGGCAGCCCGTGCCGTGTGTCAGTCGCACAGCACACCCAGGGAGAGGGCAGCCCGTGCCGTGTGTCAGTCGCACAGCACACCCAGGGNATTTTGTTGCGAAGAAGCTGCACAAGCGGCTGCAGCAGCTCGGGGCCAGCCCCATCCTGCCAGTAGCCTTGGGGGACGACCAGCACGACTTGGGGTAAGTGCACTGCCTGGGGGAGGGGCTGCTGTCAGAATCCCCCCTGTGGCTTCGGTCCTCAAGCTAGCGCTAGGGCTCTGAGTGCTGCACCCCCAGTTTGGCCTGTAGGGCAAGGCAGCGGGCTCTGATTTCCCAGGGGCCAGGGCGGGCTCACACCCCTGCAACAGCTCTGCTCCTGCCCCTGAAATCTGACTAGCTGCCCTCCCTGCTAGTCCAGGCCTGGCTCCTCCCCATGGCTCTGCTTATTTACCTGTATTCCCCTGCTGTTCATCCCCACCCCCCTCCACACGCACCTCAGTCCTTTCCTGGCTTTCCAGGCCTGGCTGCCTGTTCCCCTCAGTCTCTGCTAATGCTCTGCACACCTGGCCTGCAGCCCAGCCCCTCGGTTCTAATCCTGGGTGTCCCCCCAACCTCGCACTGCTGATTTTCCCCATTCCTGACCTGCAGCCCCACCAACTCTTCCAGTCCTGACGAGACTGCCCCCTTATCCACGCCAGTCTTGTGGTTTGGTCACACGTCCAGCAGGGACCGGCAGGCTGAAACCTGCTGCACTGATTTTCACCCATGATCGAAGCCAGTTCACGTTGAAGTAAAATCTCACCCTCATGTTCTAACGGGGTCGGCTGTCCCGTCCAGAGTGCACTGATTACTCAGGTGTGCCTACAGAGCATGGGCAGCTGCCAGGACCTGCTACAGAATGTGCACCTAACCCACCGCAGAGCTCTCGCCAGGTTACCCAGAGCTCCTGGCCCACGGGAAAGAGCCCGTGGTGTTCCCCCCAGGCTCATTGCATGTGCATGTGTCATTGCTTCAGGGAGCTCATGGGAGGCCGCTGCACTTGGGTCTGAAGAGTCTCCTCTCTGAACTCAGGGCCTGGTTTGAGAGTCCTCCCTAGAACGCTGTCACGGTTCCAGTGTGCCCGTGTGACCCCTCCACAGGGACCGGCTGGGCAGCACCTACCTGTCAGGCATCTGTATTGTCACCTCTGCCCACTGCTGCTCCTCCAAGTGGGACTGCACAGGGGGCCCAGCCTGGTGACCAGCCCTCCGTGCTGGGAGCAGTGGAACTGATGCTCAGCACGGGCAGGGGCGTCCAAGTTACGTAGCTTCATTGCCACGTGCCGTGCCATGGGCAGTCCCCGTTCAGCTGGGCTGCGGGCGCTGGGAGCTGGTGGCTCACATCCCTCTGGTGCCCCCTCTGGCTGACTGAAGGAACCACGCTTGCCGCACGAGGGCAGCGTTGCAGGAAGAAGGTTTCTGAAGGTTGGGGGTCACGGGGACGCAGCAGGGCAGGGTCCCGGCAGTCCCCCAGCCCAATGATACAAGCCCTGCTGCAGTTTGTATTTACCTCCTGCAGGCCGGATGCAGTGGTTGATCCCTGGCTACCGGACTTGTGGGGAAGGATCCTACCCTTGTACCCTCTGCCTCCTGGCCTTGGCATTATCGGCCCAGATGTCCTGTGAGTACCAAGGGTGGGCGCAGACCGTCTACTGCCTTCCAGCCACTGCTGGCTAGGGGAAAGCTGATTGGTTGCACATGCTGCCTTGAAATGCTGCTTTCCCAGGCTGGTCCTTGTGGGCACACAACTCTGCCCTGTACGCTCGGTTGGAAGCTTCCTGCCCCGGTTGCCAGAGCCAGACACACCCTGGATGGAGGAGCCTTGCTTCAACCCATCCGGCACACAGTAGAAAAGGAAGGTGTCAGGCTGTGTGGAGTGGCTCAGGGACATGAGTACCAACCGCAGGGCAGACTGTCAAGGAGCAGGGCACACACCCCAAACTGGTTGTGAGTTCTATACAGAGATTTCGCCAACCAAATGTCGAGTGTGAACAGCAGCCTTAACATGGAGTCACAGACAGTCCCCTCGGGTACTCCAGTCTGTCTTGCCATCCACGCAAGCCTGCCTTTTTGATAAATGGTCCCTTACACCAAAAATCACAACAATATTCAGGTTACTCCCAGTCCCAAAGGACCAGTCACTTACCCCAGGGCAATTGCACCTTTAGATCCTGCACCAAAGACAACGCGTGTAGCCAATCTTATAATAAATTACAGTGGAACCCCATTTATCTGATTTCATTGGGACCAGATCGGATCATTAAAAATTCAGATAATCAGGAGAATGGGCAGGGCTCGGACTGTCAGCCTTGCCGCCCGGGGCTCACAGCCTAAGCCCCACCGCCTAGTTCGGTTAATATGGAGAGCTGGATAATGGAGGCTCAGATAAGCAAGGTTCCACTCTAACTAAAGGCTTATTAACTAAGAAAAAGAAATAAGAGTTATTTACAAAGTTAAAGCAGGTAAACGTACACACACAAATGAGTTACAGTCTTAGGTTCCAACAGGTAATAAAAGCTGCTGTAATACCCAAACTCTATATGTCCTCTAGGGCTAACCCAGGCCAAGCACTGGGGATCCCTTGCTTATGCTTAGAAATCTTGCCCTCTCCAAGTCCAGTAGCATAGAGACCCAGTTTCTTCTTGTCAGGGATTTTTATTCCCTTGCCCCAGAGTTCAGGCTGATGGGATGGGTCCTTGTGCATGTCTCCTCTTCATGGGTGTGGGGAGAGAAATCACCAAAGTCTTTGTCCTCTGATGTTTCACGATGGCTCCTGTGGGCAGGACCTAACACCTTCTGTAGGAAGCCAGCCTTTACATTAACTAACGCTTCTTTCCTGTTTGGGGAGCTACACAGTCACACTGCAAACGCTTAATATAACCTTATACCATGGGGTGCAGGTGTTAAGTGAGCTCAATACATGCAGCATGATACAAGCATTTCATAAAGTCTAAACAGAAACCCCGCGGTTATCAATCTAATACCTGTTTTAACAATACTAACACACGGGTGAGTCAGACGGGTTTCCAGCCATGCATTCGTCAGTGTTCAGTTGGGGTCTGGGGGCCTTGGCATGAGCTGGCACCTGCTCTGCCAGTGTCACAGAAGGTCTTTCATGGCGAACCATTTAAAGGGACACAGTCCAGGCTGCGACAGACCTAAATATGGCATTTGCCTTGCCCCCAACCATCAGGCTTATTGTAGCAGAGCTCCCCTATGAGCAGCTGCAGGTTCTGTGGGCCCCATTCCTGCCCTGGGGACCCTCCCACAGGGGAATGGGGCTCAGCGTGGTAGTCTCCCCTTCCTCGGTACTGCACAGAGGCCTGGCTGGGGATGTGTGCGGGGGAAGGGGGCTCAGGCAGCCTGGGGCTGTTACTGTTCCATGGGACCCTGACCTCTGCCCCGGAAGAGGGGCTATGGGATACTGCGCACTGACCCGCCTGCCAGGCTACATTTCTATCACGAGTCGTGTTCCCAGCCCAGGAGTCCTGCTCTCTGGTGTGGGGACAGTGGGGCACCAACAGGGGAGTCCCGCTACCTCCATGGGGTGGGGAGACTCCTCTGGGGCCTTCTGGACGCCCGTCCATTCTCCTTTAGCTGGGGAAGGGAGAGCTCCCTCTGCTGTCCCATGTGGGAAAGGCTCCCTGGTAGATTCTGCACCACTCTCTGTGTCCCTGGGGTGGGCTTTTGCTGCAGGCATTTCCCTGCTGCCCAGTCCCTGTGTCAGCGGCCTGGGGGTTGCTCTCCGGCAGTACTGCTCTGCAGGGGTTCTGTGCACCTCGTCTGCACACCTCACGTCCGTGGCGTGCTTGGAAGCCTTGCAGATTTACTGTGTCCTTTCTGGGACCAGCTGATGCTGGAGCCTGGCTCTGGCTGCCCCAGAATGCATTTGGCCTTGGTTTCTCCCTCTGGAGGATCTGGCTGCGGGGGCTCTGCTTGGCAGACTGGCTGGGTTGTGCTCTTTTTCTGTGCCCTCAGGCTGTGCTCATACTGCAGAGCTAGCCTGGCTCCTGGCAGCGGTTTGGGGCACATTTGGATCCCTCTGAGCCTGCAGATGGTACCCAGGCAATGCTCCAGGCTTTGGGGGTGACTGGCACTAGCCACCACTGGCCCAGAGAGGCCATGCAATGGAACTGACTGTGCCACATTGTTCTTCCCTGCAGTTTACCCTCCAAGTTCACTCTGCATTTTCTGGATGAGCGCTCCAGTGGCTGCGACGGGGAGGCAGCCAGGCAGGCCCCCTCAGAGCTGCACCCCTTTGCTGCCCAGGTGGTGTCCAACCTGAGGGTCACGGCGGAATCACACTTTCAGGATGTCCGGCTCATTGAGTTTGATGTCACAGGCTCTGGGATTGAGTGAGTCACCCCTAGACCCACTGGGTTTCTAGCGTACGCGTGGAACGGGAGCTGCCCTGGCCCCTCCTTGTGCTCACAGTGACACTAGATGGAGCAGCAGCTGCTGCTCTTTGGAACGTGTTTTTCTGTGGCAGTGACCCCATGACCTCAGTCACTCTCTGTCCCTGCTGGCTCGCTGCCCTGAAGAAGGGGGTTTCCTTTCTCCAGGGGTCTCTTGCTGGCCAGAGCAGAGACTCGTTCAGTGGGTTTATCAATCTGAGCAGGGCCATCAGTGTTTGGCTTTCTGCACCTCTCCTCATTGCCCTGTTGTCAGCCTCTCCACCTGCGCAACGGTGGGCCCCACCGCTCTGCTTCACTGCCACTGGGCAGCCCTTTGAGTGATGCCCCAGGCAGGCGCTGCTCGGGAGGGGAGCTGACCTGATCCCACAGGAAGGGCTGAATGTGTTCCCCAGGCCGCACGGACTCCATTTCCCCCTCCCCGGCCACTCCTCTCCGGCTTTCTGCAAGGATGCTGGGCCCCGTGGTTTAATGGGCCCCAGTGGCGCCTAGTCTCCAGCCGTTTAGCCCCTGGTGGGCTGGCTCCCTACTCAGCAGAGCTGGTGGAAAACTGGGCTGTATTTTGGCCCTAGCTGGGGATTGGGACGGCACTGCCACCCGGTACTGATTGGGATTCGCTTGTTGCTGTTGGAAACCGAGGCGGCAGGGAGCTGGGCAGAGTGATTCCACACATGGGAGGGGCCTGCAGTGAGGAACAGGCTTCCACCTTCCTCCCACTGCTTGGCAATCCCCCTTTCAGACCCCGCCCTCTGCAGGGGCCTGTGCGCTCCCCTCCCTGGCCTCCCTCTGCTGCGGGATGGCTGTGTG
Organism: Platysternon megacephalum; assembly: GCA_003942145.1. Classification (NCBI taxonomy): domain Eukaryota; kingdom Metazoa; phylum Chordata; order Testudines; family Platysternidae; genus Platysternon; species Platysternon megacephalum. The sequence continues at coordinate 27,609 of QXTE01000299.1, forward strand.
GGAGGAGCTGGCAGTGGTGATGCCCAGGGGCTATGCTCAGCTGGCACGTGCCCTGCAGGTACAGTGCGGGAGACGTGGTGATGATCCAGCCCCGGAATGCCCCTGAGGACGTGCAGCAGTTCTGCCAGCTCCTGCGCCTGGATCCAGACAGATGCTTCGTGCTGAAGCCCTCTGAGCCCGGTACGCGCCCCCACTCCTTCCTCTCCCTGCCAGGATGGGGCCGCCCATTCGGCGGCTCTGTTCCAGCTCCGGTCTCTGCTTTCTTGGGCTTTGGAGCCTGGGAGATTGCAGGAGAGCTAGTCAGCCACTGATGGATTGGCTGTCCTTCTCTGTCTCGTGACAGCGGGGAGGGGCTCCCTCCTTCGTCTGGGCTTCCAGTCGCTGGCCGTGTGGTCCCACTCCAGATGTGGGAGATCGGGATTTGACCAGCAGTGTCTAGCCTGCATCCTCCCCCTCTCCCTCCTGAGGGCATGACGGGCAGAACGGGCTCCTCAGTTCCCCCTAGCGCCGGGGCCGTGAGACAGAGCTCAGTGTGCTCCCTCACCGTCAGAGCAGTGACGTTCTGGAACAGCCTTCCAAGGGGAGCAGGGGGGCAAAAGACATATCTGGCTTCAAGACTAAGCTTGATACGTTTATGGAGCGGATGGTATGATGAGATAGGCTAATTTTGGCAATTAATTGGTCTTTGACTGTTAGCGGTAAATATGCCCAGTGGTCTGTGATGGGATGTTAGATGGGTGGGATCTGAGTTACTACAGAGAATTCTTTCCTGGGTGCTGGCTGGTGAGTCTTGCCCACATGCTCAGGGTTTAACTGATCGCCATATTTGGGGTTGGGAAGGAACTGGCAGAGGCCCTGGGGTTTTTTTGCCTTCCTCTGCAGCGTGGAGCACAGGTCACTTGCTGGAGGATTCTCTGCACCTTGAAGTCTTTAAACCACAATTTGAGGACTTCAGTAGCTCAGACATAGGTCAGGGGTTTGTTACAGGAGAGGGTGGGTGAGATTCTGTGGCCTGCGCTGTGCAGGAGGTCAGACTAGAAGATCATAATGGTCCCTTCTGATCTTAAAGTCTATGAGCCTCTCTTCAGAGCTGACCTGTTGGGAGGCTCCTGCCCTCCGGCGGCTCCTCGGTTTACTGCCTGTGTCAGCTCCAGGGGTTCAGTGTGGGGGCCGCAGGAACACCCAGACATGCTCCTCTCAAGGGCCCAGTACTGCCCCAGCTGGCATCACTTGGGGACCAGCCCAGACTACCCCTCTGGTCTAGCACTTCGGCCCCAGCAGCACCATTGGCTCCTCCAGCGAGACACCAGGAGCTCGTCTTCCTCCTTTGTCTTTCATAAGTGCCCCAGAAATCAGTACTGGGCCAGCCCCTCTCCTCCCAGAGACCCGCCCCGACCAGCCCGGCCCATCTCCACCCGCCCCGAGACCCTCCCCGGCCAGCCCGTCCCATCGCCACCCACCCCGAGACCCGCCCCAGCCAGCCCGGCCCATCGCCACCCGCCCCGAGACCCGCCCCGGCCAGCCCAGCCCAGTTACAGCTCAGTAAGTCACCTGTCCTGGGGAGCTTCCACTGGGTTCGACTCGACTGGGCTTCCCCAGGTGCTGGCAAATCCATTCGCTGGGGTGACTCAGTGACTTTTGCTTTGGGCTCCCCTAGGAACAACTGAACCCGCTTTAGCAGGCTGCAGCATCACTCACACGCTGCTAGTGCAGAGCCTCTCCGGCTCCAGTCGGGCTCCGAGCTGAAGCGAAGTCGGAGGCAACCCTAGGCGAGGTGGGAGGGAGCTCCTTGGGCAGCTGTGCAGCCAGGCTTCTTGCCCCGTACTTGGGTCAGCGCCAGTCTCAAGAGCTCTCTTGGCCTCATGCCTTCCCTTGCAGGAACCCCCCTTCCTGCCCACTTGCCGCAGCCATGCACCATCCAGCACCTGGTCGCCTGCTACCTGGACATTTCTGGTGTTCCCCGTCGCTCTTTCTTCGAGCTCCTGTCCTGGTTCTCGCCAAACGAGCTGGAGCGGGAGAAGCTGCAGGAATTGAGCTCTGCGCAGGGCCAGGAGGAGCTCTACAGCTACTGCAACCGGCCCCGCAGGACCACCTTGGAGGTAGGGCAGCCGGAGGGACCTGCCGGGGGGGAGGGGACTTTCTGTAGGGAGCTGCATTGAGTTCTTGGCTCTGCGTGGCCTTGCCCCTCTCCCTGAAGCTGGACGATTGGAGACGAAGTAAGGCGCGGGTGTTTTACAGCGAGGGTCGGTAAGGACCGTGGGCCTGCTCCACCCTTCCCCTGGCTGGGCAGCAGGTCGGCCCTCGCGGAGATGTGTGCCCCTGGCGCAGTCCCTGTAACAGCCAAGAGCAGAGTCCCAGGCAGCCCTTGGAGGCCAAGGAGGGTTGCAGAGGGGTGTTAGGCTGAGTTGGGCTCTTCCTGGGGGTGAGGGGGGTGAGGGTGGGGGAGTCGAGGAGAGAACAGAGAAAGTGGTGGGCGTCTTCCTAGTGTGTTGGAGGATTAGGCTGTGCCCTCCTTGCATGTGATTACTTCCCCCCCCCGCTCCTCTCCTCCCTGTCACAGCCCCACTTCCCTACCCTACTGCAGGGCTAAGGGCTCTCTCACGATGAGTCCCATCTCCTTCACCTCCCGCTCTCCTAGCTGGGCACTGAACGAGGGCGGGGTACTGTGCGATGCACGTGGTCCTGGGCTGAAAGACCCGGGGTGTAATCACACCTACAAGGGCCTGGACATTCCCTGACTTGGACTTAATTTGCAACTTTGCTGTTCCCTTAACACACATTTTTTTTCCTATGGAATTTCCCAGGTTTTTTAATGCGGGGGAGGAAGGGCAAGAAAAGAACCTTCTTTATTGGCTTAGACAGTTTGGCCAGGAAGCCCTAGACACCAGCAGCAAGGTTGGGCTTGCATGCCCCAGTGCCGAAACTATGTCCTGTACATATTGCTCTCCACAGTACCAGGTTCCCTTTCCTCGGTGCGGAGCACTCTGTGAAGGAGACAAGGGCTGGGAGCCCACGGAGGGCTCTGGTGTGGGGGTGGGCAGAGCACAAGCATATCTGGAGGGCCTACCAGTGCCAAGGAGGTGGCCGCAGGCTGCCCCGCTCACAGGTTGCCTTCTAGGAGAACAGAGTGGTAGCCGTGTGTGTCGAGTCAGAGACTCCCAGGCCAGAAAGGACCATTGTGATCATCTCGTCTGACCCCCTGTATTGCACAGGCCAGAGACCGGCCCCACAATCATCCCTAGAGCAGATCTGTTAGACAAACATCCAACCTTGATATAAAAATAGCCAGTGATGGGGACTCCACCACGACCACTGGGGAGTTGTTCCAAAGGTTAATTACTCTCACTGTTAAAAACGTCTGCCTTAGTTCCAGTCCAAATTTGTCTAGCTTCAACTTCCAGCCACTGGGCCGTGTTACACCTTTCTCTGCTAGATCGAAGAGCCCATTAGTAAATATTTGTTCCCCAGTTAGGTTCTTATTGACTGGTTAAGCTAAATAGATTGAGGTCCTTGAGTGTCACTCTAAGGCAGGTTTTCTAATCCTCGTATCATTCTCATGGCTCTTCTCTGAACCCTCTCCAGTTATCAACATCCTTCCTGAAAGGCTGTGTAGGGGGGGTGTTGGGCATATGCCATCTGTGTCATTACCAGCATTGGACAGCTGAGTAAAGGGCTGCTTCTGCCGGGCTCAGGGGTTTCTCTCCATGGGCCCATCCCAAAGGAAGGGCAGACCATCTCCCTGGTCCTGTCCTCCTTTCTCACATCTCTTTGGTGTTCCCAGGTCCTCTGCGNGGTTCTATGAGATAGGTATATCTCCATATATTATTATTATTATTATTAGCCACTGGGCCGTGTTACACCTTTCTCTGCTAGATCGAAGAGCCCATTAGTAAATATTTGTTCCCCAGTTAGGTTCTTATTGACTGGTTAAGCTAAATAGATTGAGGTCCTTGAGTGTCACTCTAAGGCAGGTTTTCTAATCCTCGTATCATTCTCATGGCTCTTCTCTGAACCCTCTCCAGTTATCAACATCCTTCCTGAAAGGCTGTGTAGGGGGGGTGTTGGGCATATGCCATCTGTGTCATTACCAGCATTGGACAGCTGAGTAAAGGGCTGCTTCTGCCGGGCTCAGGGGTTTCTCTCCATGGGCCCATCCCAAAGGAAGGGCAGACCATCTCCCTGGTCCTGTCCTCCTTTCTCACATCTCTTTGGTGTTCCCAGGTCCTCTGCGATTTCCCTCACACCACTTGTGCTGTTCCGCTTGACTACCTGCTGGACCTCATCCCCCGGATCCAGCCCCGTGCCTTTTCCATCGCGTCCTCCATGCTGGTAAGGAGCTCCAGCATTCCTGTTCTCCCACGTAGGTCGCTGGGGCTTGGGCTAACGACTCACTGCCCCGAGAAGGCTCTACGCTCGGGACCCCAACAGTGCCCAGAGAGGAAGGAGCTGTCTGCTCCTGTATCCTGCAGACTCCACAGCTCTCACAGGCTCCACCCCTTGCTGTGGAGACTGTTGAATGGCCAATTCCATATGGGCACCAACCTCCAGCTCTGGCCATTCACGTTTCCTCACTCCTGTGCCCCTGGGAGTCACAGGAGCTTTGGCCCAAGGGATGGGCCCTGCTATTTCCCCTGCCCTGTGGACCGAGGGCTGCGTTGAGGTGAGGGGTGTCTGGCCAGGGCGTGCCGCAGGTGGGCACTGTTGGGCACCCTGCACTCTGGATATGGGTGTGACAGTGGTATTGTATCGCCAGCATGGGTCATGTAAGGCAGCTGGTGTAGTCGCTGCCTGTTGCCACCAGTAGATGGCACTCAGGCGCCTGTCCCATGGGGGGGTGAGGGCGTGAACGTGAGCTGAAGAGTTGCCCAGTAGCTAGTAGGATTTTCCCTTCCATCCTGGGGTTCTTCAGCCTTTGGGGCTGGCCTGTCTCCTCGGTCTAGCTGTGTTGAGAGGGCTTCTGCCGGGACCCTCTCCTGCATCCGAGGCGCTCCGTGCGTGCAGGGAGCTGGCCGGTCAGGGATGAGCTTTGAAAGAAGGGATTCCCTGTTCTGCTGCCAAAATGGCAGCCTCAGGCTAGGAAGTACCTCCCGGGTGGGGAGAGCACCGGGCCCAGGAACTGCCCCAGTCAGACCACTGGCCCCCTCCTGCAAACCAGTGCTCCAGCCATTCCCGTGTCCCATCTCCTGCCGCATCAGCTGAGCCCGTCGGTCCCTCTGGTTCTGCACCACCCCCACTGTGCTCATCTCTGGCTGGGCCAGGTGCCCCTTGCGGGGCTGCACGGGGCTTTGCCCTGGTCTCCCACGGTGTTAGTCGGGAGAGCCTGGCTGGCTCGGTGGGCATGTTGTGTCCAGGCTGTTTGACATCGCACCCATCTGCACCCAGGCTCTCCCCAACAGACTCCAGATCCTCCTGGCTGTGGTGCAGTACAAGACACGCCTCAGCAAACCCCGACGTGGCCTCTGCTCTACCTGGCTGGCATCCCTCCACCCTCAGCAAGGTAACTGGTCACTCGGGATCACAGGCAGAGCTCTGGGTGCTCCACTGCCCCTAGGCCACGGGCATGCCCCCCTCTGGGCCAGAGAGCCTGCATGGAGTTGGGCACGGGTTAGCTTGGCAAGAGGCCGAACGCGCTGCCTCCCCCGTCTTCATGGTACTCTGTGACCAGTGACCAGCGCTGACTGCCCTGCTTTCCCCTTGGCACGCAGCTCCTCTCTGACTGCCTGATCCATCCTGCCCCCACCCTAAGGACCCGAGCTCCTCTCCCTCTTCCGAACCCTGCTGCAGAACAAGTGCCGAGTCCAGCCTCCAGGGTCCTGCACTGACCCTGGGCAGGCGAGTGTTTCCGTTAAATGCATCATCCTTGTCCGTCTCAAGGGAGCCCTCTCCCTCCCTAGGGGCGGGGCCCTCTGCTCCGTTACAGGGATCCCCGGAGAGGAGACGGGGGGCAGGAAGCCATCCCTTTGTCAGGGTAGCTGGACCTTCCCCCACTGCTCTCACTGAGGTCAGTCCTGCCACCCCGAATGCCATCATCGGGATGCCCGATTCTCCTCCACCACTGCCCCTCCCGCCCACCGGGGCCAGGTCTATGCGAGGAGCTGGCCCTGCGGCTGCTCCCTGCTGTGCCACTGCCATGGTCTCTGGGGTTCACGCCGGCGCCTGGTAGAACAATGAAGATTTGGCTCCATGGATGGAAGAACGATGGGGTCATATTTAGTCCATCTCCCCAAACGCCCTGAGCGTGCCCACAGGGCTGCAGCACGTAGCGGCTTCCTCGGGCCCATGACATGCAGGCTGCCGCTTCCTTCTCTGCTCCATCTGAATTTCTCCCTATAGCACAGGATAATGGTTGGCTGGCACAAGGCCAAGCTGCCCCCAGGGCAGTGCTCTGCCAGGCGGACGCCTGCCGCTTACATTGCAGTTGAAGTTCTAGGGCCTGCCGTGGTTGAGGCATGACTGTACCTGGCCTGGTCCTTTTGCAGAGGATGTCCGGGTGCCGCTGTGGGTGAAGAGGGGAGGGATGAAGTTCCCTGCGGAACCAGACACCCCCATCATCATGATTGGCCCTGGCACGGGAGTGGCACCCTTCAGAGCAGCCATACAAGAGCGCGTTGCACACGGCAGGAAAGGTGAGGAGCTCGCCTGGGAATGATTCCTGCAGGCCCCCTCCTTGCCGCCAAAGGGTGCGCCCCAGGGCAGGGGGAGGGGTGCGCCCAGGGCAGGGGGAGGGGTGTGCCCGGGGCGGGGGGTATGCGCCCCAGGGCAGGGGGAGGGGTGTGCCCGGGGCAGGGTGTGTGCACCCCAGGGCAGGGGGAGGGGTGCGCCCAGGGCGGGGGCTGTGTGCCCAGGGCAGGGGGTGGTGTGCCCCAGGGCAGGGGGAGGGGTGCG
>QXTE01000299.1:34855-46751 GCA_003942145.1 Platysternon megacephalum
GGACAGGGGGAGGGGTGCGCCCGGGGCGGGTGGGGGGGTGCGCCCAGGGCAGGGGGAGGGGTGCGCCCGGGGCGGGGGGGGGTGCGCCCCAGGGCAGGGGGAGGGGTGTGGCTCAGGAGACCGGGTACAAGCAGTGGACCAGAATAAATTGTGCTGGGGCGTGGGGATGTAGGGACTGCACAAGGCTGTGCTATTGGACTGTGTCCCTGGGACAGCAGTCAGGCCTCTGGAGCAGGGGTGAGACAGGTGGGGTCTCTGGAGCTCATGCCCTGCGAGGCGGATCTCTGGTACATGGGCCCCATGGGAAGAGAGAGGCCCCCTCAGATTGGAGGGCGTATGTTCTGCCCAGGGAGGGGAAGTTCTGATGTCCCTTCAGGCTGTGGGTGGGGGGCAGAACGTTGGAGGCTGGGGGGAATCCCTGGTGGGTGGCCCTCGGGCTGGGGGCAGGGCGGGGGGCTCCTGGCATTGGGCCTTTTGGAGAAGGGGGCTGGTCAGTTATCCTATGTCCCATGGCAAAGAGCAGGGCCAGTATCGGACGCAGGGCTGCTGTACGTGCTCAGAGCTGCCTGTGTCCGAACGGCAATCCGTGGAGTCCACGGGGCCCAGCATGCTTCCTTTTGAGCCCAAGGGGCTTGACTGGAGCGCGAGCACTGCATGCTGGGCCCTGGCGTCTCCACCGACTGCCCCTGGGATTGAGGATGAAAGTGAACAATTCATGCAGGCCAGTTCCTGCGTGGTTTTGCTTTGGCCGTGGCCTTCTCTGGAGCATCTCGTAGGCTGCCCTATAGGGCTGGGCTCCGTGGCTGGCTCCTGACGTTTGCTCCCCTCCGCGTGCCCTGGGGGAGGCTGGCTGTGTCTCCACTCAGAGTCGAGTCCTCGGGGAGCTCTGCTCACTCCAACGTTTCTCTGCAGGGAACTATTTATTTTTTGGCTGCCGCCAGAAATCCAAGGACTTTTACTGCGGGGCTGAGTGGCAGGAGCTGGTGAAGAGCGGGCACCTGACTCTCTTTACAGCCTTCTCCAGGGACCAGGTTAGTAACGGTGCAAGGAGCGGCCGCCGGTGGGTGCACAAGGGCAAGGGGCCGGTGCCCTGTGCCGGGCTCTCAATGTGGGACGGCTTTGCTGAGCCCCGTTGCTGAGTAACGGGCAGAGCACCCCCCCGCCTGCTGCAGACTGGCAGGGGCTCGTTGCTAAATGGCAGACGCCTTGGAGCGGGACACAGGTCGGGGCGGGGGCCTTGCATCCAAACTAGAACTGCAGCCTGATGTGTCCCGGACCTCGACCAGCACCGTGGCCCCCCGCCCTGTGCCCTTCGCTTTGCTTTTCTTTACAAAGAGAGCCCCTTGCATCGGGTCACATCGCCTCCCCCATACCAAAGCAAGCTGTCTCTGCTGCAGGCTGGGAAGGCAGACAGCGGGAGAGAGGGGGTGTCGTGTTATTTCTGTTGTTAAACCCGCGGTGTGGGAAGGGGAGGAGGTGAGTCCTGAAAGAGACGAGGTTGGGGATCAGCCTGGATGCTCAGTGGAAATGCGTCCAGTGCACAATCTGCATTTCCAAAGCCCCCCTCCAGGGCCAAGGCAGAAAGGAGCGTGGTGACGCATTCCCAGCCAGTGCATGTCCTCACCGGGGAGCTGTGCTCCACTTTGTGTGCCCCGGAAGGGTAGAATGGAAGGAGCAGCAAGAAGCATGGGGCAGTTTTTCCTTTCTTTATGTCATTGATTTTATGAAGGTATCTTAAACCCCTCCAACCCTCGGATTAAAAGTAGAGCAAATATCCAACTGGACTCTTAAATTCCTCTGATTAATTGACTGCAAGAGGAATAGGTGGACCCCACTGCTCCAGAGGTGTGGAAAGCAGACCCAGAGACCGAGTCTTCTCCCATAAACTCATAGGAGAGCAGGCCAAAGCAACCCGGTGTCTCAGCGCATCACCCACTTCCTGTCTGCTTCCTCCTCCCTATCTTGCATTAATCCAGGAGAGCAGCATTCCCAACACTAGCCCTGGGGCATCCCCTCTTCAGGCTTTTCACTACAGATCTTTGTTTTCCTATCATGTAGCCAGCTTTTAGGCCACAGCAAGACTTTGACTTTTACCTCCTGATCATTTTCCTTAACAGTGTCTTGTGAGGGGCCAGCTCAGAACATTTCTGAAAATCCAGGTGAATGATAACAATCAGGTCACTTTGATGTATTTTTTAAACCCCTCTGAATTGGGCTCAGCCCAACCTTGGCAGGCCTTGATGTTCCTCTTTGGTCAGATATTTTATAGCTCCTTTGGGAGGGGACAAGGGTTGGATTTGTATCTGTGCTTAGAATCATAGAATATTAGGGTTGGAAGAGACTTCAGGAGGTCATCTAATCCAATCCCCTGCTTGAAACTCTCCTGTCTCGTGCTGTGAGTGTAGGTAGATAGGTCTGTCCGTGATGGGGATGAGAAGTCCATGAAAGATGCCCTTAAATTTGATGCGCAGCGAATAGTAGTGATACCATTATTTGACACTGTCTCCAAGGAAATGTGGCCTAAAGGAACAGCTTGTCCAGAATGCTCTGCTGATACACGGTCCATGCCCTTCGGGAGCTTGTTAACTCGTATGAGTGCCCGTGCTCAGAGATCCTGTCCTAAGATGGGCCTCTCAGGAGCTGATCAGAATCTGCCCCCTGCTCCCAAGGTGGGAAAGTCATTGTGACACTTCTTGGGGCACCAGAGCTGTGAGTCACCTTGGTGCCACCTGCCTCCAGCGTGAGGGAGTCTTACCTGTGCCAGCTGGGTGTCAGCTCCCTGACAAACCAGCCTGTCAGCTACTCAAGCGCTCACCTCTGGGCTATGCCAGTCCTGCCCCTTGACAATAGATGCACCCAGCCCCTGAGTCCCTTCAAAGGGTCCCCCTGTGGTGTCCTGCCCTTGATCACGTGATACCCACAGAAATCCCAGATCCTCCATTCCCAAAGGGACACTACCCCAGTTCAGTTATAGTAAAACAAAAGGAAATTTGTTTAAGAAAGAAGAGAGATTCAAATAGAAACAAGTGTTATTGATGGAAACCAATGGTTACATACAAAACAAAATAATAAAACATGAAGTAGGCTGGCTCTTATTACCAGTTCCTTTTCTTAGCTAATAATGTAGATTCTCACCCCCAAAGTTCAGACTTTCACAGTGTTTGCTGGCCCCAAGGAGCCACAACCCAGTCTTTCATGAAGCACCCCTGTTTGTCCAGGTGCCTCCTCAGTGAATGGATACAGAGTGTCTTTCTCTACCCTGTGATATACTGAATCAGTCTTTTATCTTTATTCATAGACAAGGCGATCCCCTCGCTGTCATATTGTTCCTTCTCACTGCCAAGTGGTTTTGATCTTTATCGTTCTCTTTGATGGTTTTCCATTGACTTTTCTGGGTTGTTGCAGTGGTAGACAATTGAGCAATACGTTACACAACTAGCTAGCCAGAGAGGGGTGACAATTCCTTCTTGCTTGAATGGGCCATCACCAAGACATAGGATTCCCTGCTGCCTCACTTTCACTCCAAGACCATAAGGGCATAATTTTCAATATAGTTACATTATTCCTTAAATACAACCCGTACACACATCTCACAATGAGTGTTGATAAGTTACCAGCTTTCAGTGGAGACATGCTATCCTTTATGGATAAATGCTATGAAAGTGGTGTATTAGGCGTAGTGAGTTTGTCAGGTCTGAGACAGGAGTTGCTTGGAAAGAACAGCGAACCCTTTGCCAGCTAGCACCAATGGGGCTCTGTGTCACAACCACCCTTTTATTCCCCTAGTTCTCCTGCCCCATCCATGCCTCTTCCCAAGCAGGAAAGGGAGACTGATCCCAATTGGAAGCCATCTGACTGGCTTATTTTCAGCGTGCCACATTCCGGTTTAGACGAGGCATTGTAATGTAGGTGCTTGCAATCCCCCCGGAATACTGGTGTTCCCAGCTGGCTCTGGGTGTTCAGAACCTGTTCGGAGCCCCAGCCTGGCAGGACTGTTGTCAGCACTTCACCAATTAATATCAATGATGCTGACATTGAGCTTTGGGTGGCCATGGCTGCCACACGCTCACTCGCCTTTAATGACTCTTTTGGCCAAAATCTGATCCATAGAGCTGTGCACCTCAGAGTACCTTACAGCACCCTGTGCAATACGGCTCCCTCATGGAAAGAATGGACATAACTGATGCACACATGATACTGATGGCCTGCCACAGTGCCAGACAGGATCACAGGTTACTTTGGGGACATCTCCCATAGGGACAGTGTGCTCCAGATCTCCAGACTGTAGCTCAAAGAGGTCCTGGAATTGCCCTTCCATCAGAGGTCATCAAAGGTCAAGTTGGTACGTGGGATATCTTCCTGTGCTTGGTGTCCCATAATGTACCAAATTCCAAGAGCCTGGCTCAGTGGGGGGTGGAAATGAAGCATCAGTCACCCGTTGTGGTGTCTGGATTGGGTCTCACTGCATTAAGGCTGCATAGATCAGCCATTTATAATGGGTTACTAAATGATTTATGGCACTCATAAGCATAAGCCCACGTGAGTAGCCTGTGTTAGCCTGGCTGTAAGCGCATCCGTAGGTGGTGTTACAGATGGGCACGGACCAAGGGTTCAAGACTCTCTAACAATCTCTTTGATTTGATTAACCATTTGGTAAAGCACCTGTTACCCCTTTACTGTGTTTACATAGAAATGTAGGACTGGAAGGAACCTCGAGAAGTCATCGAGTCCAGCCCCCTGCACTGTGGCAGAACCAAGTAAACCTAGACCATCCCTGACAGGGATTTGTCCAACTTGTTTTTAAAAGCTTCCAATTATGGGGATTCCACAACCTCCCTTGGAAGCCTGTTCCAGAGTTCAACTACCCTTAGAGTTAGAAAGTTTTACCTAATATCTAACCTGAATCTCCCTTGCTGCAGATTAAGCCCATTACTACTTGTCCTCCCTCCGGTGCACCTGGAGAACAATTGATCACAGTCCTCTTTATAGCAGCCTTTAACATATTGGAAGATTCTTACCAGGTCCCCCCATAGTCTTCTTTTCTCAATCTAAACATGCCCAGGGTTTTTTCAACCTTTCCTCCTAGGTCAGGTTTTCTGAACCTTTGATCATTTTTGTTGCTCTCCTCTGGAGACTCTGCAATTTGCCCACATCCTTCCTAAACTGTGGTGCCCAGAACTGGACACTGTACTCCAGCTGGGGCCTCACCAGTGCCGAGTAGAGCGGGACAATTATCTGCTATGTCTTACATACAGCACTCCTGTTAATACACCCCCGAGTCGTATTAGCCTTTTTTGCAGCTGCATCACATTGTTGGCTTATAACCCCCCAGATCCTTTTTTCAGTACGACCGCCTAGACCATTTCTCCCCATTTTGTAGTTGTGCATTTGATTTTTCCTTTCTAAGTGAAGTATTTTGCATTTGTCTTTATTGAATTACTTCTGGTTGAATTCAGATCAATTCTCCAATTTGTCACGGTCATTTTTGAATTTTAAACTTGTCTTCCAAAGTGCTTGTAACCCCTCCCAGCTTGGTGTCATCTGCAGATGTTGTAAGTATACTCTCCATTCCATTATCCAATTCATTAATGAAAATATTGAATAATAGTGGACCCAGGCCTGACCCCTGCAGAACCCCACTAGATCCATCCTCCCAATTTGACAGTGAACCATTGATAACTACTCTTTGATTACAGTATTGCAACTTGTTTCACACCCACTTCATAGTACATTCATCTAGACCACATTTCCCTAGTTTGCCTATGAGAATGTCATGCAGAATTATGTCAAAAGCCTTACTAACATCAAGGTATATCATGTCTACTGCTTCTCCCCATGCACTACGTCAGTAATCCTCTCAAAGAAGGAAATGAAGTTGGTTTGGCATGATTTGTTCTTCACAGAACCGTGCTGACTATTCCTTATAACCCTGTTATCCTCAAGGTGCTTACCAATTGATTGTTTAATAATTTGCTTCAGTATCTTTCTAAGTATTGAAGTTAGGCTGACTGGTCTGTAATTCCCTGGGTCCTCCTTGATCCCCTTTTAAAGATAGGTGCTGCTTGTGCCCTTCTCCAGTTTCCTGGGACCTCTCCCATCCTCCAGGAATTCTCAAAGATCATTGCGAATGGCTCTGAGATTGCTTCAGCTAGTTCCTTAAATACCCTGGGATTAATTTCATCAGACCCTGCTGACTTGAATAGATCTAACTTATCTAAACATTCTTTAACCTGTTCTTTCCCTATTTTGGCTTGTGTTCCTTTCCTCTGGTTGTCAGTACTAATTTTATTGAGTATCTAATTATCATTAATCTTTTCAGTGAAGACTGAAGCAAAATAGGCATTAAGTAACTCAGCTTTCTTGATGACATCAGTTGTTAGCACTCCTTCCCCGCTAAGTAGAGGACCTATGCTTTCCTTTGTCTTTCTCTTGCTCCTAATGTATTTAAAGAACTTCTTATTGCCAGGTGTAACTCATTTTGTGCCTTAGCCTTTCTGATTTTGCCCCTACACACTTGTGCTATTTTCTTTTGTACTCTTCCTTATCCATTTGGCCATGTTTCCACTCATTGTAGGATTCCTTTTTGATTTTGGGGTCATTAAAGAGCTCCTGATGGAGCCATATTGGCCTCTTCCTATTCTTCCTATCTTTCCTTCGCATCTGCATAGTGTGCAGTTGTGCCTTCGATATTGTCTCCTTGAGGAACTGCCAGCTCTCCTGAATTCCTTTTTCCCTTCCATTTTCTTCCCATGGGACCTTGCTCCACTTCTCTGAGTTACTCTGAAGTGGGACACTGCAGGGTGCCCTGTGGTGGCTGGGGGAATGTTCCTGAAACCACTGAGGGTGTTTGAGCCAGGGACGTCTGGCAGGGGATCTTGCCCACACCAGCCTCCCTGCTGAGAGCAGAAACCATTACAGGGCCAGACTAAAGGGGCCAAAGACAGCAATCTCCTGGGCTTGCACCCAGCTATGTCTCCAATGCCAAAGACCCCTGGCAGCTTTGAGAGGTGCTCCCAGTGCCCACCCAACTCCAGTGAGGTCGTTCCAGCCCTCTCCAATGGCAGAGAGGGAACCCTTGGGACATGCTCTCCCTCACCCAGTGGCCCACAGGCCCCTGGATGTGTCTCTGGGTTGCATGCAGGCAGGCAGTGGTGGAGCACGAGCAGTTAGACGTCTGATATCCTGTGCTTGGGCCAGTGGCTGCCAGGCTGTCTCCTGTGGGCATAGCTGCAGCAGAGGCAGTGGTGCTTCTGTCATTCTCCCCTGGGAATTCTGCCTCGGGAGGGCAGCTTTAAATCCCTGCCCATGTTCCACAGGAGCTCAGCTGGAGGGAGGCTGCTTAGGAGATGCACTGAATGAGGTAATCTCCTAGTCAGCCTGGCCTCCTCCTCTCAGGCCAGCCCTGCCCACTTTCTCCGCTGCACCAGCTAGTGCTAGGCCCAGAGGGGAGTGGGGTTTGGAGCAGATTCTGGCAGTGGGGTTCACAGCCCGGGTTGGCCATGGAGCAGATGCCGGCAGGATGGTCTCAAACACGGGCACTTGGGATGAGGTACGGGAGCTGCAGTGAGGACAGGTGCTGGACTCTCTCTGGCCAGAGTGCCTTGCTGGGCTTGTCTAAAGAAGTGCAGCGCTGGCTTGCGGGAGAAGGGGATGCTTCTAGGGACCCTGCTCCTTGCAGCTTCTCTGACTTATGGCCCGGCAGCACCTCTTCCCGTGCCAACAGCTGCTTGCAGGGGAGCAGCAGGGACGGGATCGGTGTCCTGAAAGGAAACCATTTATGATAGCCACTCAGCTCTCCGTGTGATCCCTCTGCTGTGCCCAGCTCCCAGTGCCGCGTCCCCTCTGGACCTCGTCTGTCTGTGAGCTTGAGGATCTCCTGTGTGAGCAGAAATCATAAGGCCTTGTTCTGTAGAACCTACCAAGTGCCTGGATTGATGTCCAAAGGGGGCATTGTATAAACTGGCCTGTTGAAACACTGGAAATAACTGACCGGTGCGATCCTGCTCGCACCCCAGGGATGGGCAAGGTGCATTAGTTCTGGTGTCTATGCCAATAACCAGACATGGCTGCTGGCTAGCATGGGGTGTGTGTTTCCCTGCAGGAGGAGAAGATTTATGTTCAGCACCGAATTAGAGAGAACAAAGGACTGGTCTGGGATCTGCTGAGCCGTGGGAACGCTCACATCTACCTGGCGGGGTGAGTATCTCGCTGCACCAGGAGTGCTGCTTTCCCACGGCAGGTCTGGATGCTGGAGCCTGGTTCACATTATAATTAGGCACCATCCTTCCTCCCATTAACAGGCTAGCGGTGCCTCAAGAGACAGGGAATCGCTTCCCCAGCCAGCAGGGCAAGACCTTGCCGAGCTAAGCAGCACCACTCCCCTCAGCACAGGCTGCCAGCGAGGCCCTAGCAGAGCGAAGTGGGCACAGCCGGCTGGTTCAGGCGCTGGCAGGAAGCGGGGTCGGGTAGAGCTGTAGGTGGGTTTGGTAGCTGGAAGCAGTCGGTTGGGGTTAGCCGCCCTGCACACCTCTCCCTGTGTGATCGCAGTATTTCATGAACTGAGAACACACATTTCTGAGGGCCATGCTCATGGTATCTGAGCACCTTGTACAGAACTCAGAAGTCCAGGGATTTCCCCGAACAGAACATACTGTGCTGATGGCCAGAGGACCTGCCTAAGGGACTGGGAGCCAGGGATCAATTGCAAACCGGATTCCAATCGTCTCCACAGGGGAGAGAGCCTGAATACGGTACCCCAACCGTGGTGACTTGGGGCTCTGTAGTGCAAGTGCGAACCAGCATTATTACTAAGGAGATGACACAAAAATACCCTCCCCCTCTCTAGCTCCCGGGGAGTTCCACCCGAGCACCCTGGGCCACGTAACTCTGAGATTACTGGGGCCTAGACCACTTAGGGCCTTATAAACAGCCAAAACCATGACAGGCACTCAGCAGTTAATTGTCAACCAATGCAGAGCACACACAATATACCTGTCCGTGTGCCCCAGGCACATCCTGCACCAGCTGAAGCTTTCAGCCCCAAACAGAGCTACGTTACTGTGGCTGAGGGTGACAAAGACACGAGTGAGCACGGTGTGGGCCACATCTGAGACGAGAGAGGACATCTGCCAGCTGCCGGCAGGGGCCACCATTGCTGTGTGGGACTACAGGAGTGGAGGCACAGCCAGCGAGACCCTAAGACTTCCAGTCTCCTTGGCAACATGTTCCTGGTGGTCACTGCCAGTTCCTTCAGAGGGGGGTGCTTGTCTTTGCCAATCAGTATCCCCTCCATCCCCTGCAGCTCACAGTATCTCATCCAAGCCTGCCCACCTGGCCCTCCATATACACAGAGCCCTCTGGGATCCCCAGGGTAAAGCCCAGAGAAAGGAAGAGCCCAACATAATCTTCAGGAAAGAACAAAGCTATTAAAGCCCCATCTCATAGGAGAGCCAATCCGATTCCAAATCACCAGTAACCCATGTCAGTGCGCCATGTCAGACAGAAGGCGCCAATCCTCTGTGCTTTGGCTTAGGAATAGGAGCTTTCCTAGCTCCTTAGAGTTTCCTGCCTTGCTCCGTTAGTACCTGGGAGAATTACTTCCTGGAGCAGCCTCTCTCTCCTCTGGCCAGGCCTCCACGTGCTGCCTGACTCCGTCCCTGCCTTGCATCGTAGCCAGGTTATACTCGTGAGCCTTGTCACTGGCTAAACATTGTGCAGCTGCCTCAAAACAGCCCCTGAGATCTCTGCCCAGAACCTAGTGCTCACGAATTCTGACCTGAGCCCAGTCAAATCCTGACTGTTGTTAATCAAAGAGTGGGGTCTAGTGGTTAGAGCAAGGCTGGGGAGCCAGGAGACCTGGGCTTATTCCTGGCTCTGCTGCTGATTCACTGTGTGGCCTTGGCCAAATCACGTGACCTGTCCACCGTCATTCCCCCATCTGTTGAATGAGGGTAATACTTGCTGTCTCACGCGCAGGGGAGTTACGTGGCATCGCTGACGTCTGTGAAGTGCTGTGAGGTCAGCGGGTGAATGGGGCTAGGGAAAGCAGATGTAATGTCTGTCCAGCACCTGGAGCATGTAAAGTGCTATGTTAACACGGAGTATCGTTAGTTCTGTCCTCATTAAAAGCATTAGCAGGAGGGACCGTTCCTCCTCAGCTTCCTGCCAATCCACAACAAGAACAGGAACCTCTCCGCTGATCCTCGGGGTGAGACTTACCTCTGCATTCCTGGAAGTGCACACTAGGCCACCCAGGAAATGCCTGGACTAAGCATCCTCCCCAGGGCACCTCTCCCGCTGGCTGCCTGGATGAGCAGTGTCCTCTGGCCGAAAACCCTCCGGTTTAAGGTTCAGGGAGCATTTCAAAACTCCGTCATCCCAAAGAGCAACTGGCCACCGTTTTCAAATGGAGGAGCTGACACACAGGCACCTGGCTCCAGCGCTAGGCACCCTGTTTGGGCATGTGCCTTGTGTGTGTGGGCCCAGAGTCTGTCAGGGCAGCCCCAGCCGCTTCCTGCCACCCATGTCCGGGAGTCTGGGCACTGCAGTGACCTCCCTCTACTCCGTGTTTTGTCTTTCGATGGTGGTTGGTGTTGCCAGACAGTCCCAGGGGTAGGTGTCCCAGTGACACACACTCATCGGTTCCCAGGCCAGTGGGGAACCCTATTGTGACATACCCAGTGCACAACCCAGACCAGTGAGTAGCTGAGTCACCCCTGCCCTCTAGCGTGGGCTGCCCCCTACACTGCTCTGCTGCTGCAGCTCACAAACAGCCTCCAGCAGGTAAGTCACTCCCAGCGTCAGCTGTGTACCAGCCACACCCAGGCTCTGCATTATACTGCAGGGACCCCAGCACGCTCCCGGCCCCAGGCTTTCCCCAGAAATGTACGTCTTGTACTGCCAGCCCTCTCCTGGACAAGACATGCTCATATAAAGTCCGTCATTGTAGGAACAGAAATATTGATATGCACCAATCTTGTTACCCCAGATGGAGTTTCTGGAACACACCAGCTTAGCTAAAACAATAAAACAAGTTTATTAACTACAAAGAAATAGATTTTAAGTGAATACAAGTAAAGAGGCATAAAAGTCAGAAATGTTACAAGAAAAAACGCAACTAATGGCTAACCTAACAAACTCTGTGAAACTTGAGGTGAAGTTAAGCCAGGACCCCTTCTTCTGTGTAATGGCTGCTTCTGTTGTTCCTTCTGGTGCAGTGTATCTATGCACAGAAAGAGAGAGAGGAGGAGGGGATCTATTGGGGTGTCTGCCCCTTCCCTTTATCGTCCTGTCCTCCCTTTGAGAAGCATGTCCTGCTGGGAGCACAGGGACAGGCAGACTCTGTGGACGGGAACTCCATGCTGTTTCTTTGCACCCCGGCCCTCTTTCCTGCTAAAGATTGGCCACTTAGCAGGTTGACTTAGCCCATTGACCTTGTTTACTTTGTCTCAGAGGAACTGGTTTGGCCACTCCCCAGACTTGGAACATGTGTGAGTAACACCATACAGTGGAATCTTCCAACTTCACATACAATGTTGCCACACATATTTTACTAGGACAATAATGACCAGCAAATTATGAGTTTTCAAATGATACCTTGCCAGGCCAGCTGTGTACAAAGATTATTACAGTAGTGGACATGGGTATATTCCAGGGGTGGCCAAACTGTGACTCGCGAGCTGCATGCAGCTCTTTTACAGTTAAAGTGCGGCCTGCGGAGCCCCCCGCCCCCACCCATTCTCCACCTACCAGACTTGGGGGGAGCTCGGGACCTCTACCTTGCAGCAGGATGGTGGGGTAGGGGCTTCTGCCCAGCGAGGAGGGCGGTGGCGGGGCTTCAGCCCCACGGGGAGCACCTGCAAAGCCTTGGGGCTTCAGCTGGAGCAGAGCCGAAGCC
>QXTE01000299.1:53239-81083 GCA_003942145.1 Platysternon megacephalum
GAAGCCCCAAGCCCCAGCTGGTGCCTCCTGCGGGGCAGAAGCCCCGAGCCCCAGCCGGTGCCTCCTGCGGGGCAGAAGCCCCGAGCCCCAGCCGGTGTGCCCCGGCTCTTGAACTTCTGAAGATTGTGGTATGTGGCTCGGCGGCTCAGTAAGTTTGGCCACCCCTGATATATTCTGTCACACCCGTCATCACCCATTCTGACCTGTAGAACACAGGCCACAGGACTGCCCTGAATTAATTCCTGTTTGAACTCGCGAAGATCTTTTCGAAAAAACCCCAGCCTGGATTTAAAGTTGTGAGGGTCAGATTCATTGACCAGCTGCTTGGCACAGTTGCACAGGCCTAGACTCAGAATGGTCTGAGATACAAGAGAAATCCCATAGTCTCTTTGACATCCTGCAGCCCAAAGAAGTGGATACAGTGGCTGGACCCATAAATGAAGGTGCCGTAGAGCCAGCAAAGGACCTTGGCTAACTCCTGCGGAAGGGCTGATGGAAGGTATTGCGTCCCGCAGAAAGGACTGCCCCCCATCGTGGGATACAGACATCTGGGCAAGTCCAGGAAACATCTGAAGTTCCAGACAGTGACATGAACCTCCCTCGTGCCCTCCCGAGATCCTCCTCCGGAGCTCGTCACTCTGGCCTTGCAGGACATCATGGTTCACATCACCCAGTGCTCCCATACAGCCTGTCCATAGTCCCAAGGATCTTCACTGAATGCCTGCCTGTATGGGCATTCTGCTCAGGGCCCTGGGAGTCTGCGTATCCACCGGGATGACTGACTGATTCAATGTAGATTGTCTCAGGAGGCCCTTCAGCTCTAACTGTGGTCAGCAAATTGATTCAGGCCATAGGGCTGGTAGGCAGCCTGCCAAAATCCATGCCGGTGCCTAACCAAAACCACGTGAGTTTATAAGGGCGGCCCTGGACTCCAAACAAGCCAACACTCTCCTGCTATCCTGACCCTCTTCTGCACATTACAGAAGATCCGTGGCAGCCCTAGATACGCCGGTATCATATTCCACCGCCAGTTACTAAGTAGTGAGGGATATCTCCCACCTAACAAATCCCTTCAGAGAAGATCCTTGGTGATCAAAATCACTCTAAAGTCAATCAATGTATACATCCATACATCCATGAAAGAATACTCGGAAAATCCCAACAATCCACAGGGCCGCCTTAAGGCTGCTGCGCTGTGACGAAACGCCCCGGCTTTGTACTGTGGTTTGTGATGTGGGGGAGGTGAGCTCATGACTCCATAGCTGGCCGTGTCCTTGGTTTTCAGGGCTTGAGCTTGGAGCTGAATTGTAAGATAGTGGCCCCGTTCGCCAGGGAACGGACACAACGGCTTTTGGAACCCAAGGTTTGGTTTGGGTCTATGTATCCAGGGAAGCCCCCCCGGGCCTCCCTCAGTGCAAAGCCGGACAGGCTGCCCCTGTTGTGCCGAGGAGTCTAATGCCCGGGAACCCCTGCTCGCAGCCATGTGCCTCAGCTGAGTCCCCATGGGCATGTACTCCCTGCTGGGTGCTGCACCCTCCCTTGTCTGGCGAGCGCATTGGTTCAAGTGTAAGCTGCTCTGCAGGGGGCTTGTGTCCAGCGACGTGCCCGGGGGTGCTCTGACGCCGTGCGTGGTTATAAAGCCACCGCACAGGAACTGGCCCACAAGGCAGCCGATGGGCTGCATCAAGGTGAGCCAGGTTAGCCCTGCTGGGAATAGCTGCGTGCTCACGGCAGGGCTTGAGTGTCGCTACGATGCAGCTCGCCCTTGTACTGGTCAGGACAGCACAGCTGGTTTTGGTCCCACGACCGGGCCAACAAAGCTGAAACCAACCCTTACTGCGCAGCTCTGGGAGTGAGAGAGAGCTGTATCCAGCCCAGCATGGGGCCTTGGAGAAGCAACACGGGGGGGCTGCAGAGAAAGCCCTGCCCCTGCCCCACCAGTGATAGGAATGAACAGAACTGGCCTTACGGGGGAGCTGGAGGGGCTGATGTGTTGAGACTGTCCTGTGTTCTGCTTTGCAGTTACAATAGAGACTTTCTCCCTTCCAGAAATGCCAAGCAAATGCCGGCAGCAGTAGCAGAAGCCCTAAAATCCGTGTTCCAGTTGGAAGGGGACCTGTCCCCCTCAGAAGCTGAGGAGTATCTAACAGCCTTGGAAAGATCCCATCGCTTCCAGATGGAAACCTGGTCGTAAGCCTGGAGCCGAGCCTGGGACTGCCTGCTCCTGGCCATTCCCCCGCCCAGCCAAATGCTTGTAGCTATGTGGGAGTATCCAGGCACAGACAATGTCCAATAAACCCATCAGCACCTTGTATCAGCCTCACACTTCAGTCCGAGGGCGTCTCAGCCGGCACAGTTGCCCTGCCGGTGACAGGGTGTTGGTCCTGGAGGTGGCTGGGTTTGTCCCCACACCAGCCCCTGCACCCATAGCAGCAGCATCAGTGTCCGTCACACTGCCTGTCTACCTGCGCACCTCACCCCTGGCCTGGAGGGGGCGCTCAGTCTCCTTGCCAAGCCGTGCTGGTGCTTTGCCTGTCTAGGCCAAGGCCCCAGACTTCTCACGCTGGCCACAGAACAGCTGTTTGATGGACTCGAGCTGGTATCTGTGGAGCTGGAGGCCAAGGGGTGTTAGTGAGGGGCTGCGTAGATATGTGCTCTCTTCAGGAACAGGAAGTTTCTCTTTACCTGTCATCTTTCCTAGGCAGAGCTCAAAGTGCTGAGTCACGTTATCCCCATCTCTAGAGGGGAAACTGAGGCACAAAGAGGGGAAATGGCTTGCCCAAGGCTAAGTGAGTCCATGGCAGAATCATGAGTATACCCAGTCATCCGCCCATGTAAACAAGGCCATGGTGACCTGTATTTCCTCTCCGAGAGTCTGCCTCATAGACTCATAGACTTTAAGGTCAGAAGGGACCATTATGATCATCTAGTGCACAACGCAGGCCACAGAATCTCACCCACCCACTCCCGTAACAAACCCCTAACCTATGCCCGAGTTATTGAAGTCCTCAAATTGTGGTTTAAAGACCTCAAGGTGCAGAGAATCCTCCAGCAAGTGACCCGTGCCCCACGCTGCAGAGGAAGGCGAAAAACCTCCAGGGCCTCTGCCAATCTGCCCTGGAGGAAAATTCCTTCCCGACCCCAAATATGGCGATCAGTTAAACCCTGAGCATGTGGGCAAGACTCACCAGCCAGCACCCAGGAAAGAATTCTCTGTAGTAACTCAGATCCCACCCCATCTAACATCCCATCACAGACCACTGGGCATATTTACCTGCCAATAATCAAAGATCAATTAATTGCCAAAATTAGGCTATTCCATCATACCATCCCCTCCATAAACTTATCAAGCTTAGTCTTGAAGCCAGATATGTCTTTTTACCCCCACTACTACTCTTGGAAGGCTGTTCCAGAACTTCACTCCTCTAATGGTTAGAAACCTTCGTCTAATTTCAAGTCTAAACTTCCTAATGTCCCTCTGCCTCCTGCTGCAGAATGGTGGTGTCATGTGGGGAAGATAGTGAATCCTTGAATACTTGAACCAGGTGTCACTGATCCAGTTCACCTTCCGGAGTCTGAACGCATGACTCAGAGAAGTGTGAGCTTCCCCACTCCTCCAGGAGCTGAGCCGACACCTGCTAAGGACAGTTTAAATGGGGCATAAGTCACTGGTTCCCCGCCCAGTCCCTAATGGCCTTGTGTATCACCTCCGAGCCAGCAGCCCCAGCAGCCAAGCCTCCTCCCACGCAGCTCTGGGCTACGCAGGCAGCTGAACACGGGGCGGAGGGAGGGGGCTGCTGTCCCAGTGAATGTGTGCAGAACCCGCACTTGGAATCTGGAGCGGGGGTGGGGGCTGCGGTTTAGCTGGTCCAAGGGCCCAGCCGCACCTGGAAGGGAGGACTTCTCCAGGAGCCACATTCACTCTCCGCAACAGCTGTGTGCAGGGCTCCTGGTGAAGGTAGCCAGTGCTTTCACCCCTTCCTAGGCTCCAGGGGTGCTGGCACATGGGTCCCTGCTGGCAGAAATGGGGCTGGAAGCAGCATCTGCACATCTGTGCCTGTGCCCCACACATCCTCGTGCTCCAGTACAAAGGGCCAGAGGGAGGGGTGCATCCACCACCACAAGTCAGTTCCTTCCCAGCTGTCTGCGGCTCGAGGTGGAGCGTTACGGCGCTTCTGGTTAGCCGCACAGCTCACTTTTATTCTTTTATTTCTGGACATGTTTCTTCTTCTTTTGTTGTTTAGCACAGACTTGGGTGTTCGGGGGCTCCCCACCCCTTTCTTTGTAATCGGGGCCTGCTTTGACCTCGGGTGGCCTTCCCCAGGTGGGTTAGGCCAAAACCCCTGGGTTCAAACCCTGCCAGACCTGTCACCGACCATTCCGGCTGCCTCTGCTACCTCGGAGAGCCCCACATCCCCTCTAAGTATAGGGGCTGCTCCAGCTTCGAGAGCAGATCCAGGAAGCTGAGGGAAGACTTATGGAAGCTGCTCCTTATGGAGCGTTCCCTGAGAGCGGTAGGGTCTGATTTCCTCTCCCCCCACCCCCATACATCGGTGTAGCTGCTCGGGGAGCACTCCGGTGGCTGAAGAGCTCATGGTGCAGCTTAGGATACTTTGAAGCTTCAGAGGAGGAAAAGGCCCCATTCACCAGAGAGACTCAAAGGAAGGGAAAAGTCTCCTCTAACGCCAGGGAGCAAGGAGACCTCACGTCCTGCTGTAGAGACTGCTGAGGCTTCTCCCTGCCCTAGGACCAACAGGAATCCTCTGGCAAGCAGCCCCGGGATCAGAGCCCTCCAAACAGAGGGTCAGCTTAAAGAAATCCTCTTAGACACATAGAATCATAGAATATCAGGTGTGACGGGTTGGATCACAGAAACCCCCTTGGGAGCTGCCAGACTGATGTGCAAAGGCTACCTCTGTTCCTGTTCTCCCTGCCAGCTCAGTGGTTTCAGCTCCCTGTCTTGGTGAAGCCAGACACACCCGTCTGCTCCAGACACAGACCCAGGGTCTGAATCACCTGTCCCAAAGCTGCAGGTTTACCTGAAAACAGCTCACAGAAGTCTGCTTGCCCTTAGCACTCAGATGCCCAATTCCCAATGGGGTCTAAACCCAAATAAATCCGTTTTACCCTGTATAAAGCTTATACAGGGTAAACTCATAAATTGTTCGCCCTCTATAACACTGATAGAGAGATATGCACAGCTGTTTGCTCCCCCAGGTATTAATACATACTCTGAGTTAATTAATAAGTAGAAAGTGATTTTATTAAATACAGAAAGTAGGATTTAAGTGATTCCAAGTAGTAACAGACAGAACAAAGTAAGTTACCCAGCAAAATAAAATAAAATGCGCAAATCTATGTCTAATCAAACTGAATACAGATAATCTCACCCTCAGAGATGCTTCAGTAAGTTTTTTCTCAGACTGGACACCTTCCAGGCCTGGGCACAATTCTTTCCCCTGGTACAGCTCTTGTTCCAGCTCAGGTGATAGCTAGGGGATTCTTCATGATGGCTCCTCTCCCTCTCTGTTCTCTTCCACCCCTTTATATATCTTTTGCATAAGGCGGGAATCCTTTGTCCCTCTGGGTTCCCCCCCCGGAAAAGCACCAGGTTAAAGATGGATTCCAGTTCAGGTGACATGATCACATGTCACTGCAAGGTTTCATTACCCACTTGCCAGCACACACATATACAGGAAGACTCACAGGTAAATACAGCCATCTGCAGACAATGGCTCTGGTTAATGGGAGTCATCAAGATTACAAACCACCATTAATGGCCCACACTTTGCATAATTACAATAGGCCCTCAGAGTTATATTTTATATTTCTAGTTTTAGATACAAGAGTGGTACATTTATACAAATAGGATGATCACTCACAGTAGATTATAAGCTTTGTGATGATACCTTTTGCATGAAGCATATTCCAGTTACATTAAACTCACTTATTATCATGTTTTTACAAAATTATATAGACTGCACAACGTCACATCAGGGTTGGAAGGGACCTCGGGAGGTCATCTAGTCCAACCCCCTGCTCAAAGCAGGACCAAACCCAAGACAGATTTTTGCCCCAGATCCCTAAATGGATTGAACTCACAACCCTGGGTTTAACAGACCAATGCTCAAACCACTGAGCTATCCCTCCCCCACATGCTCTGGTATCATCTTCCCCAGGTCACAGCCACAGAGAGCACACGAACCATTCATCTGTACCATCTCCAGCACTGCTCAGCGTGCCTCACCCTCAGGGTCACCATTACCAACCAGATTGCTCTCCCGTGAGGATCTCTGAGTCATGGAAGACCCCGAATCCCCTCTGCTGAGGGGTATTGACCAAGATTGCTTGCTGATGTCGTAGGAAGAGGGCCTGAAACATAAGCCCATGTATCAGAGGCCTGGTCTGAGGCCTGGGTTAAAGTAGTCAAAACTTTGCTGATATAAAGCAAAGGTAAGTTGTGAGCAAGAGGCAGGCCCTGCTCACAGAATCTGGCAAAAACAGGGCTAATATTGCAGAAACACACATTCCTACGTGCTGCTAGGCATAAGAATATAAACAAGCACATTCCAGGAAGGTGGTACCAGAACACCTCGATGCCAAACACATTCCCCAAAGATAACAGGAACACACTAACCCATCCTACAGATAAGGTCAGGATGACAGTGTGGTGGATAGAGACGTACAAGGTGATGGGAGGTAACTGGCTACATCAGAGGGTGTCAACTAACTACATCAGAGGGGCAGTGTGTAACTCGTTTGTACTGATGTATTAAAAGATATCTCAGAGGGAGTGTCTTTGGCTGGCCTGGGGATAATGGAAAGTCCCACTATTAATTGAGCTACTCCATTGCAACGGGCATACATGTGTTGGTGTACCTGTAACCATTGAGCAAGGCCATTAGAAGTGCTTTGTTGACAATAAATCTGACCAAGTTCCTTCGCTATGAACCGAATCTGTGGATTTATTGGGCTGTTTGATCACAGCCTGCTGTACGGGCTTTCTGGCTAGAGTCAGTACAGCACGCAGAAAGAACACACATGCAGCCAAACATCTGATAACAGCTGATACCAACACACACCCTCAAACCAGAGTCCCTGGTGATGCTACAAAGACTCAACCACCACGGGCCCCAGTACCAACACCAGTAGCTCCCCTCTGGATATGGGAGATGACACCTCTTGGACTTGAAAATTTCTGTCCAGGACTCCACCACTTTCCCATTCCAACCTCCCTCCCTAGAGGTATACTCCTAGGAGGAGACCTCAGGAACCAGCCAATGTCTTATCCATCAACCTTGGTAGGAACACCCTTGGGGTACCACTCCTTTCCTCTGTGCTCCACCACAGGGTTTTTGGAACCCTTGGGCCCCTTTTGGTGACCAATGTTATAGGTGCCCTCTCACAAGAGGATCCACCAAGATCAGCAGCTACTGGTACCTCAGGACCCTCCTCCCAGGAGGACACCCCCGAGAGGAGCAGGAGGTAAGAGATGAGACCCCACTATCTAACACCTGACGAGGCCCCCACCCTATGCAGAGGATTTCAAGGCCTTTCAAGAACTGATAAAAGAATATCAGAAGCCTGGCCAAGCCCTTTGGAGGAAATACAAGAAATACAATGCTCCCTGGTTGAGTATTTTACATACCTCCTCCCAAGGCAAGATTGCCTTGCTCATTTATGACGCATTACTCTCACCAGCCCATATGGTATAGCATACACCAGCTACCATACCACCCACATGCAACAAGTCAGACAAAAAGTAATATGTACCCATCCAACCCCTAACTCCCTGGTAGTCAACGCTCTCAATGAAACAAATGGACAGTGTCAATCCAGATCGACTCTCTCCAATAAAGAACTCAAGCGTTCGGGGCTTCTTGGCTGCAAGAGCCATTCCTCAGCTGCTCTCCAGTTCAGAGCTGCCAACTATCCTGCCTTGATGGGAAAATGTGACTTTCCAAATGACAGCGAGTTTTCACTTAGGATTGATCATTTGCCTCAGGCCCAAAGGGATCCGTTTCAGGCTGTTGTCACAGAAGGCCCGATAATCACTAACGCTTCCTTACAGGCTTCTCTCCATGTGACAGGCACAGCCTCACACCTTCACGCCTCAAGCCTTCTGGCTGCGAGCTCCAGGCTTTCCCAGGGAGATGCAAAATACCATGGAGGAACCTTCCTTTAGAAGGGCCCAAGCTCTTCAGTGATGATCCCAGTGAATCCTGCCACTCACTTGGGGGCTCTGGAGTGACTCTGTGAGCCCTCCGTGCATACACCCCTGCAAAAAAGAAAAAACAAAAATAGAAAAGAAAACACAGCAAGTTGCAGATGGCACAACGATCTCACCCAGATCAGTACCAAGCCTCGCTGAGACCAGCAGAACCACCTAAAAAGAGGTCCACGTTTCACAAAAATGGACCATCATCTACACTGTCCTCCCCACCGGCGACCTCCTCCAAGTGACCATTTTGACCCACGGTTAGGGGGTCATGAATCACCCCCTACTCTGGATCTCATGGTGCTCCAAGCCACCCACCATCCACCCTATGGAAACCATCTCTCCCATTTCCTACCTTCTTGGGATCTCATCATTTCAGACAGATGGATCCAAGAAGTGGTTTCAACAGGATAGTCCATCCAATTCAGCTCCACCCGCCCGTCCACTGCTCATCCCTGTCCCTCTTCAGGGACCCTTTGGGACCAACTGGGAATTTCCTGTAATATTTTTATGACTCCCACATGTGCCTCAGTTTCCCCCGTTTGCTATGTTGTTACCAGTGGGTGGAAATGGACTGTTTGCTCCCAGGGCAGGCTCAGAGACAATGGTATGAATGTCATCTGGCTGTCTGAGCTGGGATGAGTCACTGAAAAGGACTAGCTGAGGCCAGCCCCATATCAGTGCAGAATCTGAAAAGACAAAGGCAAATCCAGTCACCAGGACATTGACACCTAGCAACCAAGGCCCCAGAGGGCAATGGATTTCCCCACCTCTCAGTTGGGAAGCTGAGCAGTGCCCCAGCTCGAGAACAAAGGACTGGGGAGGTGTGAGGTGGGGGATAAGAGTTGGCTGCTGGAAGGAGTCTCTCTCACCTGGGAACTGACCAAGGAAGTTGGATGGAGACAGACAGAGCTTGGGCAGTGGGGTTCACTACAGCTTGGCTGGTCTCTGGATTAGCCAGAATGGTCTGTGCTTTAACCTTCAGTTCTCTCTGCCAACCTAAGGACTTCCCATGCTGTGTCCCAGCTGACTAATAAACCTGACTGATTGACAGCGCTGTTTGGGTGTCATTGCAAATGCTTGCTGAGGTGCATTAGTCCCTGCAGAGTGAACAAGTCTCTACCAGGAATCTATTTCAGTTGAACTCGCTGAACATAGTATGAAGCAAGGGAGCTGACGGCCCAGAGGTCCAGTATAAGGAGGTGGTCAGGCCATGTGGCCTACCCTGGAGGAAGCGAGAGACCTCCTGGGAGTCTGGCACACTGAAGGGGGATCTCCTAGAGACTGTCCCAATGCTGGGGGCGTAGCACTGATGCTGTGGATCTGCGACAGTTGGTGGTAGTAGTGGGATGCTGACTGCACCAATAGTATTTTGCAATAAGTGATTTGCAGCAGTAAAACAAGGTAAGTCAAAGGAAACAGCAAGAAAATGTTTTATAACCACCTCCATAAGAAGGATATCGCAAACCTGTGCAGGGAGAGAGGGTTAAGTGTTGGGAAACGCAACAAGACACAGCTGACTGGAGAAAGGTGATCAGTCCAGGAAGCAGGTTCCAGACAGGGTTTCAAGAGGTCCGAGAATGACAGAGGGAGCAGCAGGGCATCCTCAAGACTCAGTTCCCTGTCCAGCAGGACATCGTCACAACCTGGTTCCCCAGCAATAGATTTGAAGTGGTGGGAGTTGGAGCTGAGAATGAAGGACTGTGAGAAGCAGAGGAAGCATGAACTGGAGATGGGGATGCGGGGGGTGGGGGGGGCAAGAGGACCACAGGGGTAAGTGGGGAAAGACCTCGGGATGCCATTTCTGCAGGGAGTCTAGATACCAAATTGTTGCCAAGTTTAAGGGGGCGGGATGTAATGCTGACCTCACTGACTTCGAAGAGGCTTGCGGGTTGAACCTGGCTGACCCTGTGAACCGGCTCCACTGGCTCACCCCCTTGCTCGGTCCCAAAGCCCTCGAGGCGTATAGCCAGATGGACAGAGTTGATACTGGGGACTATGAACAGTTCAAAAAGATTCTACTGCTTAAGTTTGAATTGACCCCCGAGGCTTATAGGAAAAGGTTTCAGGGTGTGAAAAAGATCCCGGGTGTGACCTGCATGGAAGCCACCACCCCGAGGGGAGACTATCTCCACAAATGGGCTAAGGGTGCAGGTGTCACTACATTGGAGGATTTGTATAACCTGGTTGGGGTTGAGCAACTCTATGAGATCTACAAATTTATTTGAGCATAAGCTTTTGTGGGCTAAAAAACCCACTTCATCGGATGCATGCAGTGGAAAATACAGTAGGAAGATATATATACACAGAGAACATGAAACAATAGGTGTTACCATACACACTATAACGAGAGTGATCAGTTAAGGTGGGCTATTATCAGCAGGAGGAAAAAAACCTTTTGTAGTGATAATCAGGATTGCCCATTTCCAACAGTTGACAAGAAGGTGTGAGTAACAGTAGGGGGGGAAATAAACATGGGGAAATAGTTTTACTTTGTGTAATGACCCATCCACTCCCAGTCTTTATTCAAGCCTAATTTAATGGTGTCCAGTTTGCAAATTAATTCCAATTCAACAGTCTCTTGTTGGAGTCTGTTTTTGAAGGTTTTTTGTTGTAATATTGTAAGTCTTTAAGGGGCCACCGGACTCCTTGTTGTTTTTGTAGATACAGACTAACACGGCTACCCCCTGATACAGGACAAAAAGGGAATTAGTGGGTTACAGATTGTTGTAATAAGCCATAAATGCAGGGTCTCTGTTCAGTCCAGGATTTTTAGTGTCAACAACACTTTCAAAAGATGAGCCTGGGAGCTTAAATTCATAACTTTGCTAGAAGCCAGTCTTCATACTCTGCATGTATAGAGCTCTTGCCTTCTCCCTCAGTAGGACTCTTCAGCGCTTCTCCCAGACTCTCTTTCACAGAAAAAATGAAGGGAGAACTGATTTCCACTCAGATGGTCAGAATGGGTTTTGGAGTGCGTTTTGGCAGGTTACAAAGCTTCTGGAGCGCATCCCCCCCAGGGCAGCGGTCCTCAAACTGTGGGTCAGGACCCCATTGTAATGGGGTCGCCAGGGCTGGTGTTAGACTTGATGGGACTCCAGGCCGAAGCCCAAGCCACACCACCCAGGGCCGGAGCCAAAGCCTGAGCCCCTTCGCCCGAGGCCAAAGCCCAAGCCACACCACCCAGGGCCGGAGCCAAAGCCCAAGCCACACCACCCAGGGCCGGAGCCAAAGCCCGAGGGCTTCAGCCCCGGGTGGCAAGGCTTGGGCTTTGGCTCCCCTGCCTGGGGCGTCGGGGCTTGGGCAGGCTCAGGCTTTGACACCCCCCCCCCCCCGGGGTCATGTAGTAATTTTTGTGGTCAGATGGGGGTCGCGGTGCAATGAAGTTTGAGAACCCCTGCCCTAGGGTGACTGTGCATTCCACTAGGGCGCAATCCACCTCCATAGTCCTACTCGAGAACATACCCATCACAGACATTTGCAGGACCATCACCTGGTTGTCCGCGCACACGTTTTCCAAGCACTATGCGGTCTTGACTGCTTTCAGGGCGGCTGTGGCCTTTGGCGATGCTGATCTCCAATCTCTACCGAAACCACCTCCTCAGCACCCTCCTCCATATTGAGGCACTGCTTGGGAATCCCCTGATGTGGAACACCAATAGGGACTCGAAGAAGAAGGAGAGGTTACTTAGCTTAGCTGAAGTTCTTCATGTTTTGTCCCTATGGGAGCTCCACTACCCATCCTCCTCCCTCTCTGCTTCCGAGTTCTGCCTCTGGGTTTTGTGGTTGAGGAGCAGGAGCGGTGGTGGGTTCACCACTCTCCCTATACTCTTGTGCTGGAGCATGAGGATGTGTAGGTAGGACACAGGCATGGACCCACAGCCACTGCTGACAACAGTTCGACAGGGTGCACACACATCTTGTCATGGAGCACCCATTGAGACAAAATATCTCCAAGAACTCCAGTTACTGTACAGGTAAGTAATCTCCTTCTCAGATCCAAACAGCACCAATTACCATCAGTAACTAGAGGCTGCACTAGCAGAGGGCTGGAGAAGCAGGGGCCAGTGTTAGTGGGGAGGGGGTTACCAAGCATCCTGCAAACACATTTGCCTTGTACTCAGCAAGGTGGGTGCTGGCTTTCTCTGGCTGTGTGTGGCTGTGGCCCCTTTGCCATTGTCCCTCTGCCCCCCGTTGCCTGGGTCCATGTGTCTCCAGTGCCCGTGCCCTTTCCTCTCCTGCCTGGCTCTCTGAAATTCTTAGCCACCCTGTAAACAGTAATTAGTGCCCTGGATGTGAGTCAGACCCCAGGCTGGGAGCCTGACGAGCTCTGAGTTGGCCTCTCTGCTGCCCTGGGCCAGGGTGTGCATGTTCTCAGGCAGGAAGGGGAAGTGAGTGAACATGTCATCCCCGTGCGGGCTCCCACCCCGGATCAGCAGGGCCTTCCGTGGCCAGAGGGGCAGCAGACCCATGGCATAGTTACCTCTCCAAGTTCTGCCTCAGTCTGTACTTGTCCTGCTTTGTTTAGAGCAGGGGTTCTCAAACTTCATTTCACCGCGACCCCAGGAGGGGGGACCAAAGTCTGAGCCCACTCGAGCCCCACTGCCCTGGGCAGGGGAGCCCCACTGCCCAGGTGGGGGGGCAAAGCCAAAGCCCGAGCCTCGCCCCCCAGGGCTGAAGCCCTCAGGCTTTGGCTTCAGCCCCAGGCGGTGGGGCGTGGGCTTTGGCCCCAGGCGACGGGGCTCAGACTTGGGCTTTGGCTCTGGGTCCCATCAAGTCTAACACCAGCCCACAATTTGAGAACCGCTGGTTTAGAGGTAGCTCCTGGAGGAAGTGAGGTGTGTGTTAGGTCTCTTCCCCACCCCTTCAGTTAGCCAGTGGGAGTGCTGAAAAGGGCTGGCTTGACAGACCTGGAGCCCCTGTATCCTGCAGGGGTGACCTGGGGCTGAAGAGGGGAGCCCCTCTCCATCCACATCCACCCAGGCCTTGGTGTGTCTGTGGTTGGCAGAGGGGTGATTGCAGTGACCTGGCCCCTGAGACAATCAGTCCTTGCTTTGGTGTCATTGTTGTCACTGTCCCAACGGCCCTGGCTGTGCTGGGTGGAGACTAGGCCAGGCTGTGAGCTCTCCTCAGAGCGTTCATGGTGCCAGCACCGGTGTCCCCTGCCAGGGGGCCCCCAGAGCGCAGCCTGGCAGAGCTTGTCAGACCCAGCAGCTGGTGTCTCGTGCATAGCTGGAACCATGCAGCTGTTTATCCGTGCTCAGAACCTGCACACCCTTGAGGTGTCTGGCCAGGAAACAGTAGCTCACGTTAAGGCTCACATTGAGTCCCTGGAGGGCATCGCACCTGAGGATCAGGTGGTTCTCTTGGGTGGAACTCCCTTGGAGGATGAATCTCTCATTGGGCAATGTGGCATCAGCGAGTTTACCACCCTGGAGGTGGCTGCTCGCATGCTGGGTGGTAAGGTCCATGGCTCCCTGGCTCGTGCTGGGAAGGTGAGAGGCCAGACTCCCAAGGTTGCCAAGCAAGAGAAGAAGCTAACTCCCTAGTGACTGAGGAGAGCTCACCCTGCTCCAGCCAGAGGAGCCAAGGGCAGCCTTGGAGACCTAGGGAGGGTTAGTGATGGCAAAGACGGTGCCTCTGGACCAGCAGCCCCCTGAGGTGCCTGGGGCAGAGCAGGGCGAGGTGGCCTGAGGCCTGGCACCCAGGGGCGAGGGGAAGGGAAGGGGGCAGGTCAAAGCCAGACCTAGTTCCATGGACGATGTGGAAGGAGAGGCAGGGGCAGGCGGGCGAGGGGCTGTCAGATCAGCCAGGACAGACACAAACCCAGAGGCTAGAGCCGTGGGCGGGTGGGAAGTCCCAGTCCCCCGGGCAAGGGCAGATGTCCCGTGGCTCTGCTCCGGGGAGAGGGCTGGAGAGCTGCAGGGCGAGCCCAGGGGAGCGGGGGCTGGAGCTGGCTCCGGGAAGGGCCGCGGGAGCAAAGCTGAGCAGAGGCGCGGCCCCTGGAGCCGCCAAACCAGCCGGGCGGCGAGGCTGGCCCGGGGCCAGGACGGGGGCGGGGCGGCGGCGGCTCCCGGGTCCCGCCTGCCCGGGTCGGGCTGCCCTTCTCGGCGCGTGACCGGCAGGGCGCGTGGGACAGGCCGGTCCCGGGCCAGCGAGCGGCCGCAGCTGCCGCGGATCGGCACCGGGATGGCAGCCGCTGTCCGGCGGGCAGAGCCGCCCCTCGCCCCGGCGCCCCTCGGCGTGCCCGGCCCCGCGCCCGGGGAGCGGGGCGAGCTGCCGCCTCCGGGGAAGCTGCCTGCGGCCGCCGCGCACCGGGAGCCGGCCGGGCAGGAGGGCGATGCGGAGAGCCCCGGGGAGAGCGAGCCGGAGGCCTGGGGAGGCGAAGGAGGCGCCGGGCCGGGGGCGGGAAAGGTGCCCAGCGGGGCCCTGGATCTGGAGGGCGAGGAGGGAGCGTGGGAGCCGCTCCTGGATCAGCGCGAAGCGCCAGCTGCCTGCGGCCCCCCCAGTGCGCCTCTGCCCGGGGGGCACCTCTGCCCGGCTTCAGCCCCGCTCAGCCTGGTGCCAGCGGCTGGCAGCAGCCCAGGAGCTCCCCAGGGGCTGCCCAGCCTGGAAAGGACCTCCAGCCAGACCTCCAGCCGGAGCCTGAGCCCCTCCGGCGGGGGGGCAGGGGAGCAGGCCCCGGGCAGCGCGGCCGAGTCCTGCTGTGCCCAGGGGGAAGCTGGCAGCGCCGAGGAGGAGTGTCCCATCTGCACCGAGCCCTACGACAGCGGGCGGCACACGCAGGCCCTGCTCAACTGCAGCCACGTGCTGTGCAGCGACTGCCTGCACGCCATCATGGACCGGGCCGGCGCCGCCGAGATCGGCCGCGTGCGCTGCCCCATCTGCCGCC
This sequence comes from Platysternon megacephalum, assembly GCA_003942145.1. Lineage (NCBI taxonomy): Eukaryota > Metazoa > Chordata > Testudines > Platysternidae > Platysternon > Platysternon megacephalum. The sequence continues at coordinate 68,350 of QXTE01000299.1, forward strand.
AGAAGACGCCCATGCTGGAGTGGGAGATCTGCAAGCTCCAGGAGGAGCTGCTGCTACTGCACGCCCAGCCTGCCCCGGCCTCCCCGCTGGCACTGCCCATGCCGCCCCCTCTGCCCCCCCGGAGGCCAGGCCTCTGCGGGGCACTGGAGCACCACTTCCAGGTGCGCTTCCACACCAGCCGCATGTTCGGCTGCCTGCCCTGCGTGCGCTACCCCCTGTGCCTGGTCAGCGGCCTGGGCATCCTGCAACGCCGCTGCCGCTGCTGCTACCTGCTTTCGCTGGCCGCGCTGCTGGCAGCAGAGACGCTCAGCCTGCTGCTCATCTTCCTGCCCATCGTGCTGCTCGTGCTGCTCTTCCTCATCCTGGACAAATAGGCCCGGAGGCCTCTACAGCCAGGCCAGAGTGCGGGCAGTGATCAATGCAGGGGAGGGGATTGGAGGTGGGGGGCCCTGGGGAAGGCCAGGCTGGGTGTTCCTATCCTCCTCAGGAGGGCTAAGCCGCAGGTGTTGGGCTGCGATGTTCAGCCCGGGGAGAACCCTGGCGTCCTGGCCAGCATCCCCACTCTCAGTGAGGCCGGCTCTGCAGGCCAGGAGAGAGACAGCTGGGCTCAGTGGCAAAGCCGCAGCAGCCCTGCCTCAGTCTGCCCCTTTGGGCCGCAGCAAAGCCCTTCCGTCTGGGCTGGGCTTCTGCCACAGCAGCTGGTAAGAACATAAGAATGGCCCTACTGGGTCAGACCAAGGGTCCATCTAGCCCAGTGTCCTGGCTGCCGACAGTGGCCAGAACCAGGTGCCCCCGAGGGAATGAACAGAACAGGGAATCATCAAGTGATCCATCCCCTGTCGCTCATTCCCAGCTTCTGGCAAACAGAGGCTAGGGACACCATCCCTGCCCATCCTGGCTAATAGCCGTTGATGGACCGGTCCTCCAGGAATTTATCTAGTTCTTTTTTGAACCAAGTTATGGTCTAGGCCGTCACAACATCCGCTGGCGAGGAGTTCCACTGGTTGACGTGTGTTGTGTGAAGAGATACTTCCTTTTGTTTGTTTTAAGTAAAAGGAATTAGAGCCCCAGCAGGGCCCCCCTGAGCACTCCGTGCCCGTGCCCAGGGAGAGGGGCAGGGGTTCTCTGCTCACAAAAGGGCCCAGACATGAGCTTAACGCAGGAGGTGCCGAGCTCTGACAAATCTAGAGCAGAAATGGAGGCCTCGGGGCCAGCCAGTCCCAAAGCAGAGTTTAAACTGTGACCCAGGGCAAACAGTACCACACTCCTGCAGCCTTCCCACACCAGTCAGTGTCACTGGAGCAGAGGTCGGGCAGAAGCACTGAGCACAGGGCAAGGCAGGGCTGGGCTGGCCAGGGGTGGTTCGTGTCTGGTTCCCTCTCTGGTTCAGTCGCAAGATTCTGTTTCCTCCAGCTCAGACTGTGAAAATACAAACGATTGACTTGAGAAGCGTCTGTCTGAATGCAGAGCCCATGGGTGCGACGGGGTGGGTGCTCTGCAAGCTTTCCCTGCGCTCCTCATCCGCAGCCCAGTTTGGGTCCCCCCCCCCCCCCCCCCCCCCCCCCCCCCCCCCCCCCCCCCCCCCCCCCCCCCCCCCCCCCCNTGTCCTTGCTCTGGTCTGCCCAGTACCAGCTCCTGCTCCCCAGTCATAGCCCTTCACTGAACAGCCACTGCCCACCATACCGAATTCTGTGGGGATCTGGGCAAAGGGAAACTGAGATCCACCAAACTCCTTGCCCGGAAGGCCAGTGCGCTAGCCTTGAGCGGTGCCCAGCGTGCAGGGGGCCGAGTTGCCAGCTGGGAGGCAACTGACTTCACAGGGCCAGGGGCTATGGCGTGTTCAGTTCAGCCTGGGGCACAGCCAGCCACAGCCCCCCTGTCCCAGCAAACCCAGGCTGTTTGATGCAACCAGGCTATAAAGCAGAGCAGCTCTTGGCTCTGTGTCCATGGTCTTGCTCCCAGCCCGTTGGCTCCTGCTACACAGGACCAGCTGGTTATTGTGCCTGTCTGTACAGCTGGGCACTCTCCCCCCCCCCCCCCCAGGCAGAGGGGCTTGGTCCCCTGCAAGCCACGTGACCCAATTGCCCCACGGCAGCACGGGGAGACCGTGGGGCTGCACAGGTGATGCTCTCTCGGAATGACACAATTCTCATGCTAATGCATGAGCCCAGCTCCTGCCCCTAGTGCCAGCTCTGTGCCCCCCAGTGCCCACCCTCAGATCACCTGTGGGGGAGGGAAGCTCGGAGCCCCATCCACCTGGGGGAGGGAAGCTCTGCTGAGCCAGGGGCCCCTTTACCGTCCCTTTCCCGGGCGAGCTGCCGCTGGCACTCGACTGTGTGCACAGGAAGATCCTGGCTTCTGATGGGCTGCTGTTGATTTCCTTGGTTTAAACATTTGCAGCCAATGGATCACATCAGGCCCCCCTCCCCCAGCCCTCTGCAGAGCCGGGGAGGGGGGGGTGTCACTCCAGGTGGCACCGATGGCTCTTAGCAACAGAAAGGCCCATTAGTGCAGAGCCAACACCCGGAGCAGCCCTGCCTGGCGCCCAGCAACTGCCAGCTGCTTGCTGGCCTCATGCTCTGCCCCCGCAGGCACCGGTCCCTGCCTGTCTCCTTCAGGCTCCTGCTTGCCCTTCCCTGCACAGAGATAAGGGAGCCGGTGCTGCCCGGCTCTCCCGCAAGGGCACAGTAATGTCAGAGCAGGGCCTGTTCCATGCCACAACCAGGGCGTTGTGAGTGTACAGTCCTCTGCCCCCAGCACAGGAACCTCCACCGGGGCCCCACCTGCCCAGAACCACTGTGCCTTGCTCCGGCCTGCCTAACCCCCAGCCTAGGGCGGCACAAAGAGCTCCCACGGGCCACCGCCAGAGAGCAGCCCCCAGACCGCGCTGAGAGTGGCCTCCTGTCCGCATGTGCACAGGCATCCCCTCTGCCTGAGCGCTGGCTCCCACATAGAACTGGGCCCTCCCTGTTGCTATGGGCCCTGCTGTGTGGGGCAGGATTCCTGCCCAGGGAGCCAGCTGGGCAGGGATGGGAGGCCAGCGGGGCCACTGCTCAGGGTACCGGCCTGGAACCGGCCAGCTAGTGCAGCAAACAGATGCTTTGGGGGGGGGGGGGTCAGTCTGAGGGAGTTGAGTTCCTGGGAACTCACAGGTAGAGGACAGAGGGGACCTTTGTGCCCAGCCAGTGTCGCATGCTAGCCATCCAGGGCTGGCCATGGGGCTGGTTAGATCAGTGCAGTCATAGAATCTCAGGGTGGGAAGGGACCTCAGGAGCTCATCTAGTCCCACCCCCTGCTCAAAGCAGGACCTAATCCCAACTAAATCATCCCACCCAGGGCTTTGACAAGCCTGACCTTAAAAACCTCTAAGGAAGGAGATTCCACCACCTCCCTAGGTAACCCATTCCAGTGCTTCACCACCCTCCTAGTGAAAAAGTTTTTCCTAATGTCCAACCTAACCCTCCCCCACTGCAACTTGAGACCATTACTCCTTGTTCTGTCCCCACCAGTGGACATGGCCTGGGACAAAGGTGCCTTGGTGCAGCGTGGTTTGTGGTAAGTGCCTTCGTCCCAGCCAGGCCAGCTGCCTCACTCCTGGGGCTGCACTCACACCCAGCCCTAGGTCGAAACCGGGCTGGTTCGAGCTCTCTCAATGCTGTGCCTAGCCCAGCCCTTGGACACAGGTGCAGGGGAGAGGCTCCCAGTACATCCCAGCCCCCAGCCAGTCCTTCCAGGGGTTAATCCTGTGACAAATCGGAGCTGCCTTTCCACTAAGGAAGGGCTTTTCCCACCTCCCCAGGGGCCCTGTCTGTGCCACCCCTCCCCACCAGCATGCCTGCTCCCCTAAAGCTGCAGTGGGCGCCTGGAGGAGCAAGGCAGTGCCAGCGCCAGCAAGGTGGGGTCTGAGCCTTAGCAAGTCCCCAGAGCTCAGCCCCGGCAGCATCCCCATGCTCCCGCCCACTCAGCTCCACCCTGTGCTGCGGAGACCCTGCCTCCTGTCCCTGCTCCCCAGGGGACCACAGGCGCTGGCAGACTCCTGCCTGTCTCAGTGGCATCAAGTCTCCTGGCCGCCCTGCAATGCGCTGGCTCCTGGGGGGCAGCTCCTCGCTGTTCCGGACCAGCTGGGAGCACTGTTAACATGCTGTTCCTGCCTGCAGAGGATTCACACAGAGAAGAAATACACATTCCTTCCAGCCGAGACCCGGGCTCTGGCCAGGCAGGCTGGGAAAGCCCAGGAACTTGTCTTTTGGAGGAAGAGCCCATCCAGTGCATGCCCTGCCTGAGGGTGTGGAGAGCCACGGCTCTGGTCCCTCTCCTCCCCAGCAGTCTTGTGACTGCAAAGCACAAGAGGGGGCAGTGTTCTCATGGCTGAGCAGGAGCTTCTCAGAGACGGGGCACATTTGGATTCCTGTCCTGGAGGATCTGCCCCCTGGGTCGGGTTTATAAACACGGGGCCCCAGGCAGGGCTGGCGCAACCCATTAGGCGACCTAGGCGGTTGCCTAGGGTGCTGCTATTTTGGGGGCGCCTGCGCCCCCGCCGCCCCTTGAAATTTGGGGGCGGCATTTCGGGGGCGGGACCTTCCGCCGCCTAGGGCGCCGGAAGAGCTGGCACCACTACTGGGCCCAGGTCCAGCCAACCCAGCAGAGACAAGTAGCTGGGGGTTCGTGGCTGCTGCTGTCCACACATCCATGCACAGCTCATGCTCAGGAGAGAGAAGCCAGTTCCTGAATCCCCAGGGAAGAGCCACCCCCTGGGGAGAGGGGAAAGAAAAACTCTGAGCAAAGCCCCCAAGCCCCCCAGCTCCAGGAAGTCCATTCTCTGTAGCAGACAGGAGAGCTGGCCCAGCATGTGCCAGCGAGAGCTGGCCGTGATCCAAGCCCCTTTAATCCCTCTGGGGATGTGGTTCCGTGAGGTCGGACGCAGGCAAGCGGGTTTGGGAAGTGAGCCAAGCCAGCAGCGCCATTCAGGAGTGACGTGTGCCCCAGCTCCGAGCCGAGCCTGCGACTCAGGGCAGCAGCCGCCAGAACCGCATGGTGTGGCTAGGTGGGCGCAACCCACAGATCTGCAGAACAAGCCACGTCTGGGCGCACCGCCAGGCACAGGATTAAAGTTCCCAGTGCTTCCATCAGGAAGTTCCACAGCCCCTGGGAGAACTGGCAGCTCCCTCCGTCCAGATGGGCCAGTGCTGAGCTCTTGCTGAACTTTGCAGCTGAAGGGATGGGCACTGAGCCCAGGGGAAGGTTACAGTGAGGCTCTGCACAGCACTCTGACCCACATGTGGTTACAGTGACTGGTTTGTCTTGCAGCACGAGCTGGTACCAAACAGCTGCTTGTGCCCATCCCCTTGCCCCATAATCTGCCCACACCACCCGAACTGTCTCCCTTATGAAACAGAGAGTGCCAGTGGTATCACTTACCTGACACACCTACAATCCTGCCCAGCAACCTCTGCCTCCTGGAGCAGCGCTGCTGCGGCTCCCCTCTGCCCCTGAGGGCTTCTGGAGTGACCGCCAACTCCTCCCAACTTGGCTCCCAACTTGGCCAGCGCGAAGGGGACGTAGAGGGTGAGGCTGCCACATAGATATCATAGAATATCAGGCTGGGAAGGGACCTCAGGAGGTCATCTTGTCCAACCCCCTGCTCAAAGCAGGACCAATCCCCAGACAGATTTTTGCCCCAGATCCCTAAGTGGCCCCCTCAAGGATTGAACTCACAACCCTGGGTTTAGCAGGCCAATGCTCAAACCACTGAGCTATCCCTCCCCGGTTCCCGGAAGCTCAGAGGGGGGACAGCAATCTGCATGGGTAGTGCAGGGCCAGTCATCCTCTGGGCGTACCGTGTAGGGAAAGGCATCGGGCAGCTCCGCTGCTCAGCCTGATCAGCCCCTTCCCCACACACAATCAGGGTCCAGCGCCCAGCTCCTCATCAACTTCCCACTGAGTGACACAGAACACATCCAAGGCATCTCCCACCTCCTATGGGCTCCCTGGGAAACTCCTGTTTAGCTGCAAACCTGGAGAAGCGGCTGCTCCATTAACAGCTCCTGCTGCTCCACTGCCTGGCCAGGGCCTCAGCCAACCCTTCAGAGCCCACCCCCATTGGGTTCCTGCCTGGGGAAGATAAGGTCTAGGTGCCATGTCACCCTGAGCACTGGGGCCAGTCCCTGCTCCCCTCCATGCCAGGATCTAGCAGTGGCACTGGCACTCAGGAGAGGAAGCTACTCAGTTCTGCTGAGTCCTGTCTTGCTGTGTGCACTGCCCGCGGGCACCAGCTTCTCAGGAGGCTCTCTCCACGGCTGCCCCGTGTGCTGCCAGGGGAGTGCCCATCCTGCCCAGGGTGCTGCGTCCCCAGCCATCCCGAGCACCTGGCAGGCTGGAGTTATAGGGCATTCACAATGCACAAAGGGGCCGGGTGAGCAGAGAGCACTTTCACTGCCTGTGCAGCCTGCTCGGTCCAGAGCCACGGGCTGGAGGGGGGGCATGGCCGAGGCTCCAGGGCTCACTCGTCCCTGCCGTATATAGCTTCGTGCCCAAAAACACTCCTGCTCCGTGTGAATCTGAGCCAGGCCCCTCCCCACCACACCCAGCCCAGAGCGCCAGGGTCCCCACTCGGGGCTGTGGAGGCCACCTACACGTTCAGTGGCTCTAGCCCTGCTTCTGTTAACTGACAGCAGCACCCTGCTCTTATCCTGCAATGGCCCCCCCTCCCCCACTGTGTGTCCAGCCAAGGATTAGAGCCGTTTATCACTGCGTCTCCCATTCACGGCCTCCAGCACCCAGGAAATTCCCCTCACCGGAAGGGCAGCTAGTTCCTCAGGCACCAGGCTGCATGCTGGGAGTGCTGGGGCCCTGCACCTCTCTCCATGCCCTTGCAGCTCCCGCCGCGAAGGCTGTCCCTGGGGATGCAGGGAGGAACCGTGTCCCCATGTAGATATCTGCACTTGCATACACACGTGCACACCAACATGTGGACAGGCACACACACGTGCACACACATGCATGTGTACACACGTTCCCGTGCACACACATTCACATTCACATGCAGGCCCATACACACGCGCACACACAATAGCAGCAGAGGCACCCCCCACCCAAATTGGACCTCACTCCACACAGCTGGAGGCAATGGCTGGAATACAACCAGAACCAGCCTGTCCTAACCCAGGGCCCAAGGTGTACCCCACAAGGCTGCAAAAGTCAGCCTGCAATCCCCTCATCTTTACTATGCAGGAGCAGCCTGTAGAGACTACTAGTCCCAGCATGCACTGCTGTCAGTGCCCTTTAAATGAAGTATTGCACGCTGGGACATGTAGTCTCCTGAGCCTCCTCCTGGAGGCAGTGCTACTCCAGCACACCAGTGAGACAAGGTGCGGGAGGTGATACCTTTGACTGGACCAACACCTGTTGGGGAGAGAGAAGCTTTCAAGGCACACAGAGCTCTTCTTCTTCTGCAAACCAGGAGCAGCTGCCGGGCTCCTGGCCCGCTGCCCGGTGCAGCGCCCCACCCCTGGAACATTCATGGGGCTCCCCAAACACCCGGCGCTGCCTGCTGGGACTAGAGTTGTCAACTTTCCATTTTTTCAAAACCGACACTACAGGCCCCCATGTCGCTTACACCCCCTGCCCCCGGGACTCACCTGCCACCTGCTGAGCCGGGGTGGGAGGAGCGGATGCGGAGCCTGCCTGCCTGCCCGAGCGGGGCACAGTGAAGTGGGGGGGAGGGGGAGTCTGTCCGCGGGACGAGGGGCCAGAGAGAGCTGGGGCCCTGGGAGGCTGAGAAGGTGGAATGGGCCATCGCAGGCGGCAAGCTTGGGTGCCGACCCCGCTCCTCAAGCGCCGTGCACTGTCAGCGTCCCTCCTCCTCCAGCAGCAGCTACTGCTCTTCCTGCCCTCCTTGTGGCAGAGGCTGATCGCAGCACCGCTGCCTGGACACTGCACAGGTCCGTTCCAGGAGTGGGGTCCCGTACCACGCAGTGCTTGTGGCCCCGCCATACATACCCACAGGGGCCCCGCTGCCCCGGCGCTCAGGGGGCGAGCGCGGCTCGCAGTTCTGGGAGAGGGCCTCACCGGGGGTTGAAAGAGCACAAAAGCTGCCGGCATACAGAGTTCAGCTCTGCCGAGAGACCCTCTCTCCCTGGCTATCCACCCCACCTTCTCTCGAATGTGCCCACTATCTTTGTGTCTGGGCGCCCGCCTGGCAGCTGAAGAAGTCTTAAACCTCAGCCATTGCAGAGTCTCAGCAGCAGAGACCTTCGTCCCTGCAGCAGCAGGATGCTGGGCTGGAGACCAGCTCATCCGGATGGTCGCTTCTGATCTTACCATCGAGGAAGTGGGTATGCAGCCCCAGGGGCCAGAGGGCCGGCTGGCAGGCGTGGGCTGAGAGCTGGAGAGGCCGGGGGTGGGGCGAGGAGGGTATGTGACATGAGCTCCGGCAGCCCCATCTGGGTTTGGGGAAAGCCTCAGCCATTGTTTGCTGTTCCAGTGGCAAAGGCAAGAGGCACCTGGGCTCATGGCCTCCAGCCAGGGCCGGCGCTTCCATTAGGCGACCTAGGTGGTCGCCTAGGGCGCTGCTATTTTGGGGGCGCCTGCGCCCCCGCCGCCCGTAAAAATTTGGGGGCGGGACCTTCCGCCGCCGCTGTTGGGGGCGGGATTTCGGGGGCGGGACCTTCTGCCGCCTAGGGCGCCAGCAAAGCTGGCGCCGCTACTGCCTCCAGCACTGCACAGAACCGTTCGCTCCCTGGGTTTGCACCTGCAGCCAGGGACTAGGTTTGCCAACTGTCTAATCGCCCCCTTCCCCGCCTCTTCCCCACCACCATGCCCCTGCCCCGCCCCTTCTCCAAGGCCCCTGCCACGCCCCTTCCCCACGCCCCTGCCACGCCCCTTCTCCAAGGCCCCACCCCTGCTCACTCCAGCCTCCCTCCCTCCCTCCGTTGCTCGCTCTCCCCCACCCCTCACTCACTTTCACTGGGCTGGGGCAGGGGGTTAGGGTGCAGGCCGGGGCGCTCGGGTGCTGTGGGCAGGCCGGGGTACGGGAGAGGGCTGGGGCAGGGGGTGAGGGCTCCAGCCGGGCAGTGCTTATCTCAGGCGGCTCCCAGAAGCAACAGCATGTCTGGCTCCTAGGCTCAGGGGTGGCCAGGCGGCTCTGCGCACTGCCCCTGCCTGCAGGCACCACCTCCGCAGCTCTCATTGGCCATGGTTCCCTGTTCCCGGCCAATGGGAGTTGCAGAGTCAGCGCTCAGGGAGGGGGCAGTGCGTGGAGACCCCATTGCCATGCCTCCGCCTAGGAGCCACTTGCATACATGCCAGCCGCTTCCAGGAGCAGCGTGGAGCCAGGGCAGGTAGGGAGCGTGCCTTAGCCTGCGCCGCCGGACTGTTAGCAGCCTAAAATCTCCCGGATTGGCTTCAGTAGCCTCCAGGAGATCAAGCCTGATTCCAGGAGACTCCCGGCGAAACCAGGAGGGTTGGCAACCTTACCAGGGATACTGGGCCTGGGAGCGAGGCGGCGCTCCACACCAGGGCACGTGGAGGGAGGGCAGGACTGCTGGGTAGCAGGCCAAGTGGGTGAGGGACGCTGTAGACACCAGGGTGGGAGGTAGGCAAGAGAGCAGCGAGTGCTTGTGGGTGAAGCTGGCTGGGAGGGTGGCACTGGGAGGAAAACCAGTGGCAGGCAGGTAGGGTGGCTCAATACCGTCCCCTGCTCTCCTTGACCCATCCTGGGACTGAGGCCAGGAAAGAAAGCTCCATCTCTGGCCATCACTCCTGGCACAGGCACATTTCGGAGCAATAGATGCAAACAGGCAGGAGGGCTGGGTGGGGCCAGCCAGGAAGCAGCTGTTAGCAGAGCAGCCCCACCCTGGGACTCCCTGATCTGCCAGTGTAGACAGATCTCCGAGCAGCTAGTCACCGCCGCTTGCGTGCTCGGCTCAGCAGCCGAGCAGGGGCAAGACTCGGCAGCTACAAATCGGCCCCCTCCGAAGCAGAGAGCGTTGGCAAGAACCAGCCCCACAAATCTGGAGCCAAGCGTGCTGTACCCAGCGGGCGGGTCACAGGGCAGAGGTGGGAACAAGCAGTTACCCAGAATGCCAGTTCCAGCGGTGACTGCCTGGCAGTCACTGCTCTGGGCGGCAGTCACTCCACCCAGCTGCTCCTAGGGGCAGGCTTGGCTTGTGCCTATATATAGCCAAGGGCTGCTCGTTAGCAGCGCCGCTCTCTTAATTGGATTAGCCAGCTGCAATGGCTGATGTGCTTTCCCTGCGCACAATCTCCAGCTTCTGGAAGCAGCTGCTGCTGCCAGAGGGAGCTGGGCTGGGGAGGCCTCACCAGCGCATGAATATTTCAGCAGGGAGGTTGGGTGCAGGATTTCATCTCTCCGGAGCTGTTCCCTAGCAACTGGTCCCTTGGCCCGCAGGGGGAGCCAAGCAGGGTCCTGCAGCGCGATTCTATGGCCCAAGCAGGGGGGTGTCTGTGTGTGACATGGGCCGGAGGAGCCCGGGGCCTGTGGCAGGCGCAAGGCATTGCCTAGATGGTGCAATGAACTGGCTCCCACTCCCCGTTCTGCCCTCCAGCTCCCCCAGCCCATGCTGGGCCAGGCAGCACTCAGAGCCAGCACTAGCCTGGGAGCCCCTAGCGACAGGCCTTGCCCTGGATCTCCCATTTGCACGCACAGCTCAGCTCGGCAGATGGCATTTCGGGCCCTACTCAGAGCAGCAGACTGTTGGCGAACTGGGCATGGCACGTGCCCCTCCTGGAATGCCCATGGGGCAGGGCTGGGGAAGGGGTGAGCAGGCTCCTTGGTTGCCTCGTGCAGTTCCTGCCCCGTGACCTTTACAACAGGAGCAGCCAGTGGGGTAGCTGACTCTCCGGAAGGGGTCAGGGAGCGGAAGCAGGCAGCCCAGGGGTCCCAGCAGGGCTGCAGTTAGGGTGACCAGATAGAAAGTGTGAAAAATCAGGACGGGGTTGGGGGATAATAGGCGCCCATATAAGAAAAAAGCCCCAAATATCGGGACTGTCCCTATAAAATCGGGACATCAGGTCACCCTAGCTGCAGTCTTTTCCTGTGCTGTGCACACCCAGCTGGCCTCTGGCGAGGGAGCCCAGACTGAAAGAAACCCTGGGTGCCTCCTTCCTCTCTGAGACACGTGCCCCATGGCCAGCTGAAAGCTCTGCTCTAGATTAGCCCTGCATCACCGGGGCCTGGCCCAAAACAGGAATCCCTGGGGTAGGCAGCAGGGCAACCTGTCTGATCCCAATGGCCCTGTCTAGCCTCCCAAAGTGGGTGAGCTTCCATCACCGACATGGGGGTTTCCCCCAGGGAGCCCCACCAGGGCAACCAGGCTGCTGAGCTCCTAGGGGCCCAGCTCTGCCCCTCTGCAGCAGGAAGGGGCGCTGGGCCAGCTGAGCTGCGGCTCCCAGCCTTGTGGAGGGAAGGTGGCTGGCCCCATAGCCCTTGCCCCCCGGCCCTCTGAGCAGCTCACTCGCCCGGTCTCCACCGGGCCTCCCAGCGCTCCTCAAGGGGGGCAGCTCCCCAGCAGGACAATGCTCTCTGGGTCTAGCTCCCCAGAGCACGCAGCCCCTGGAGCAGGGACGGGCTCTGTGAGCCCGGGGGAAGCTGCCAGCCATTGTCCTTCCCCTGCAGCCTGTGGGGCTCTCTGCGAAAAAGTGGGGTCAGAGAGAAAGGCCCAGCCACAGTGCTCAGATCTGGCCCCGGCAGGCAGCTCTGTCCCCACCCCGCCCCTCAGCAGGCAGCCCCGTCCCCCCCACCCCGCCCTGCCCCCCAGCAGGCAGACCCTGTCCCCCAGCAGGCAGACCCGTTCCCCCCCTCTGCCCCTCAGCAGGCAGCTCTGTCCGCCCCCTCTGCCCCTCAGCAGGCAGCCTCATTCCCAGAAATCACCTGCTCTTGTTGCTGTTTGATTTCAGCCCATAAATCACCCCTGTCTCCTCAGGAGGCTCTGCCCAGGGGCCAGCAGGGCTGGTTGCTCCCCACCGCCGAGGTCACGCTGCTTACCCGTGTGTGTCAGTGGGCAATTGCCGTGTCCCTCTCGTCCCCAGCTGCACTCCGCAGTGGGACTCAGGTGCCCATGGCCCGTGCCCTGGGGAGGGTTAGTGACAGATGCATTCCCATGGCTCGTCCACCCCCTCCCTCGGTGCATGGGCCCCCTCAGCAGTGAGCCCCCCTGCTGCAATGGGGCTGCTCAGAGGGAGGGCACCATCCAGCTCAGCGTGCCTGAGCGAACAGCCAGTGCACAGGTTGGGCATGGGGCAGCCCAGTGTGCCCCCTCCCCATGCCAGCCTGCACCGAGCTCTGCCTCCCGGACCCCGCTGCAGAGAGGGAGCAGGGCAGAGCCTCCAGGGCTCCCCGGCCACATGCCTCCCTGGGACTTTGGCTGCTCGGGCACTGGGGCTTTCACGGGTGGGCTCTGATTTTGGCTGCCCCAATTCATTGCTCCCCAGCGTGCAGTGGAGTCACTGCCAACCAGTGCAGGGTAAATCCCCTCCCATGTGCCATGCGGCCCCCACAATATACACTCCCTCCCTCCACCCCACGCAAACCACACCCTGTCACGGAGTGTGGGGGAGTCCGGGCCCTGCACCCCCGGCTTCCTGTGATTCACCATGACTCTCAGCCAGCCAGTAAAACAGAAGGTTTATTGAGACGACAGGAACACAGTCCAAAACAGGTCTTGCCAGTACAGACAACAGGGCCCCCCTTAGTTAGCTCGGCCCCCCCCCCCCCC
>QXTE01000299.1:81442-96722 GCA_003942145.1 Platysternon megacephalum
ACTCCACCCCGGCGGCCCTCGCACCGAGTCCACTCACTGGGTTTGCCAGGCTTGGGCCACTGCAGCAGCTCGGCAGGGAGGAGCCGCCTTCCGGAGGCACCAGAGAGCCAGAGCATCCTGCTTGCGGTGGTGAGCCCCAGCCATGGAGGAGCCGGGGTGGTGCAGGGGGGCAGTAGCCCTGCAAAGGCGGCGGCGCGGCTAGCGGGAAGCAGCCGCGCCTCCTGCCCAGCACTCCCCCCCGGGGGCTCCTGCAGGCNCTCGGCCCCCCCCCCCCCCGCACATCGGTTCATTGAGGGGCAAATCTCAATGAGCCTTTATAGACCCCAGGGGCCAGCCTGCCCAGGGGCCAGCCGTGCCAAAGGCCTGCTCCCCAGACCANTCAGCGGATGCATGCGGGCGCCGGCCCCCCATATACCCCCCGGCTGCCTCCTCATCGTGCTCAGGCTCTGTGGCTCCCGGGAGTGTGAGCCACCACCGCCGCTGCCCCTCCCGGAGCAGGCTCAGGGCCCCGNCGGTGAGCCCCAGCCATGGAGGAGCCGGGGCGATGCAGGGGGGCAGCAGCCCTGCAAAGGCGGCGGCACGGCTAGCGGGAAGCAGCCGCGCCTCCTGCCCAGCACTCCCCCCCGGGGGCTCCTGCAGGCTTCAGCGGATGCATGCGGGCGCCGGCCCCCCATATACCCCCCGGCTGCCTCCTCATCGTGCTCAGGCTCTGTGGCTCCCGGGAGTGTGAGCCACCACCGCCGCTGCCCCTCCCGGAGCAGGCTCAGGGCCCCGTGCCCCGGTGGCTCAGGGCCTGGGAGCCGCAGAGCCGGAGCATGGTGAGGGGGAAGCCGGGGGGCGCATGCATCTGCTGCAGCCTGCAGGAGCCCCCCGGGGGGGGCACGCCAGGCCACAGCCTGGGCAGGAGGGGCAGGGGGCGCAGCTGCTCCCTGCTAGCCGTGCCACTGTCTTTGCAGTGCTGCTGCCCCCCCTGTACTGCACCGGCTCCTCCATGGCTGGGGATCGCCACCCCGCAAGCCAACGCTCTGGCTCTTCGGTGCCTCCGGAAGGCAGCTCCTCCCTGCCAAGCCAGGGTACTGCTTTTTTAGGGTTACCATATTTCAACAATCAAAAAAGAGGACGGGGGGTAGACCCCCACCTGAGTCCCGCCCCCATCCACTCCCTCCCACTTCCCGCCTCCCTCAGAACCCCCAACACCCCCCCCTGCTCCTTGTCCCCTGACTGCTCCCTCCTGAGACCCCCCCACCCTAACTGCCCCCCTAGGACTCTATCCCCTACCTGTCCTCTGGCTGCCCCAACCCTTATCCACACCCCCACCCCCAGACAGTCCCCCGGGACTCCCACGCCCCATCCAACCACTCCCCGCCCCCTGACAGGGCCCCCAGAACTCCCGACCCATCCAACCCTCCCCCTGCTCCCTGACTGCTCTGATCCCTCTCCCCACCCCCACCCTCTGAGGGCCCCCCCAGAACTCCCAGCTCATCCAACCCTCCCCCTNNCCCTCCCCCCGCCCCCTGACAGCCCCCCTGAACTCCCAACCCTCCCCCCGCCCTGTGACAGCCCCCCCGGACCCACCTTACCACCAGGCCGCTCCAGCCGCTGGCTCCACGTGGAGCCCAAAACAAACAGGCTGGGGAGCCCACAGCCCCTCCCCCGCAGTGTGCTGCCGATGCGATGCTGATGCAAGGGGAGGGGGGAGCGGGGGAAGGACTCTGCCTGCTGGAGGCCAATGGGAGCGGCTCAATCAGCCCAGGCGCCCAATCAGCCGTGCCGCACTCTGTGTAACGGGAAGGGAGGGGAGGGAGGAAAAATCCAGGATGCCCCCCAACCACTTGCGCCCTAGGCGACCGCCTAGTTCGCCTAATGGTTGCACCGGCCCTGGCTGGGAGATCTCTGGGCCATTTGCAAGCTTCTCGGGGAAAATCTGAGCATGTTTGTAAAGGACATTTCCAGGCTAAGGCTACAACGAGGGCAGAGTTCAGGCTGTAGATGGTGCTCTGGTGGTGTGAGGGCTCTGAGCTTGGGGTCTCCTCTCTCCAACAGCCGTCCAGGTGCACCTCCCATGAGCAATAGGTGGTACCCAGGCTGGCAAACAGGGCAGTGCAGCTCTGCACCAGCACCTGCCCAGGTGTGCATACAGTGGGGGGCAGATTCCAGACGTCTCCATGAGGCCGCACTCCCCTGCTGCCAACAGCAGTGGGATGAGGCCAGTGCCTGGGTCAGGACAGAAGCCCAGCCCCTCCCGCTGGCTCCGAACTCCCCTGGCTCCTCCCACAGCCATCCTTGCCAGCAGCGCCCTCCACGCCTCGCAGCAGTTCCCTCCCTCTGCCCGGCTCCAGGGAGGGTGCAGGGATGGAGCGAGCGAGGCCCCCGCCAATCCCGCTGCACTGCCCATAACAGAAGGGGAATGGCGAGCAGCCCAGAGAGTCGTGGCCATGAGAGCCGAGCCCCCCAAGTTCCCCCACAAATGGCAAAGGGTGCTGGGCACGTAGCCAGGTGCCCTGCCCAGGACCCCCAGGAGGGGTGGGGAGCAGGGAATGACCACAGTGCCGAGGAAGTGACCTGGGCGCTGCTTCCTTGTGGCCTGGGCTCCCACCAGGGCTTCTGCCTCCTTCTAGCTGTTGAGCTTCTGCTCCGGGAGCTGTGCTAGTGACACACCTCCCTTCCCCAGCTCCCTTGGGCTGATTGCAGCCTCTTCCTGGGCCAGCCCACACCCTGCTGAGGCAGCCCAGGCATCCAGAGGCAGCTGCCAGCTCCGTCCTGGGCAAGTTCAGGCTGTAGATGGTGCTTGCACCATCTACAGCCTGGACGGAGCTGGCAGCTGCCTCTGGGCAACTCGTCCTCATTCCAGCTGCGGGGGAACAAACAGGGGAGTGGGGGGCGGATACGGCAGATCCCTGCTAGGCTCCCCAGAGGGAGGCGATATCCTCAGCGTCGCTGGTCTTTGGAATCATTCCCAACGCTGGCAGTTCTCTGATCTCCCTGGCCCCGAGCACACGGGCTAGTGCACCCCTAGCATCCCCCGCAGGGCACGGGGCCAGGCTAGAGCCCCCCGCAGGGCATGGGGCCAGGCTAGAGCCCCCTGCAGGGCACGGGGCCAGGCTAGAGCCCGCCGCAGGGCACGGGGAGGCCAGGCTAGAGCCCCCCGCAGGGCATGGGGCCAGGCTAGAGCCCCCCGCAGGGCACGGGGCCAGGCTGGAGCCCCCCCGCAGGGCACGGGGCCAGGCTAGAGCCCCCTGCAGGGCACGGGGCCAGGCTAGAGCCTCCCGCAGGGCACGGGGCCAGGCTAGAGCCCCCCGCAGGGCATGGGGCCAGGCTAGAGCCCCCCGCAGAGCACGGGGCCAGGCTAGAGCCCCCTGCAGGGCACGGGGCCAGGCTAGAGCCCCCCACAGGGCATGGGGAGGCCAGGCTAGAGCCCCCCGCAGGGCATGGGGAGGCCAGGCTCTAACACCCCACAGGGCACGGGGAGGCCAGGCTAGAGCCCCCCCCAGGGTGAAGGGAGGCCAGGCTAGAGCCCCCCACAGGCATGGGGAGGCCAGGCTAGAGCCCCCCGCAGGGCACAGGGAGGCCAGGCTAGAGCCCCCCGCAGGGCATGGGGAGGCCAGGCTCTAACACCCCACAGGGCACAGGGAGGCCAGGCCAGTGCCCCCCGCAGGGTGTGGCTGTTTCTGAGTCCTGCTGCCCCATTCCCAGACCAGTCTATGCTCTTGCTGTTTAGTGCCCCAGGGCGGCTGCTCACCACTGGCAGAGCAAAGCATGAGCACTGCCCCGGGGGACTGTGACCCAGCGAGTCTCTTCTGGCCTGGCTATGACTGACCGCTGTAGCGAGACACACATGGTAAAGCCTGAAGAGAACATTAGATCAGCTAGTGTCTGACAGGCCAGACAGCGCCACCCATCATCCCTGTGTCTACCTCTTGAGAGCTGTCAGTTAGCCTGTCCGGCCCCCGTTAGCCTGGGCTGTGCTGACCTTGTACAATGATGCTAATTCTTCATTCCGAATGCCATGGAGTCAGAGGTGCTGGAACTAGGGGGGCTGGGGGGGGGGTGTGGCTGCCGCACCCCCTGGCTTGAAGTGGTTTCCATCACATACAGAGTTTCCAGTTTGGTTCAATGGCTCTCAGCTCCCCCACTCTACAAAGTGTTCCAGCCCCGCACATGGAGCATCAAGTGCCGTACAGGAGTCCAGGTCTATTTCATCTCTGCAGGACCCTTTAGCAGCCAACGCTGTAATCGCATCACAAATGCCATCAGGTTTGATTGAGAAGGCCCATTTTCCATAAAACCTCATTGACTGGTATCAGTTCTATCCCCAACCTTTAATTCTTTATTGCCTGACTCCCATTGCGGCTTTTCCATTATTTAGCCTGAGATTTATGTTGAACTAACTGGCCATCCCACTTCCCCTTGCCGGCGTGAGATTAGCACTCTGCCCTGGTATTCTGAGATGTCAGTGGGCCAGAGAGCTCCTCAGACCTCAGCCAGTTCTTTAGGAGTGTGGGGTGCAAATTATCCAGCCCTGCTGATTCAAAACCATTATTAGCTGGGAGATGCTGGTTAGCACCCTCCTTAGTTACTGCTGGGCTGGGACGTAGTTCATCAGCCTCATGGACATGAGTACATCACCCTGGCTCTTTCCACTGACACAGTCACACAAGGGATTATGGATCACTGATAAACACAGCCACTTCCTTTGCGTCCCAGGCAGGGGTAAATAGGCAGACATGGGCCAAATCTGGACCGCCAGATGCTTTTGAATGGACCCTGAAATCTTTTTATTTTTGTGTTATTGTCTCTGGAGTCTGGACCTTGACTATACCTTGACCAAGACATTTGGACCTTGACAAAAAATAATTGACTACCCCTGGTCCCATGGTGGAGTCCTGAGCCAGAGGAGAGGCCTGGGGTGCTGATGGGGCAGGGAGTTCCCAAGATTTCCCTGCCCATGCAGGAGGACAAGGAAGTCCTGCCCAACTTCTAAGACCTGCAAGAGGAGAGCTGTGGGGCTCGGAGCATGACTCTTCGCAGCTCCACAGGCTCCAAAGGCAGTGAACGAGGGTCTGTGGCCTGCAATGTGTGGGAGGTCAGACTAGATGATCCCGACAGTCCCTTCTGGCCTCAGTCTCTGAGTTCCTGAGCAGGTCTCCCTTCAGCTGTATCCTCCAAACTAGCTAGCCCCAATCTGGCCTAGACCCAGGCAGTCTAGCTGGGTCCATGGACGTGTGGTAGGTCAGTGGAAGACTTGGCGCCAGGCTCACAGAGGTATTCAGGCACCTAAAGATGCAGAGGCATCTAGTGGGATGTACTGAAGCACCTAAGGGAGTTGGGTGCTCAACTTGCTCAGGTGTGTTTGCAAATCCCACTAGGCTCCTAGCTGCATCTTTAGGCACCTCAGTGCCTTTGACCTGTGGTGCAGGGATGGATCAGAGACTGGTGAGGGGTGGGTGACCATGGAGCATGGGAGCGAGTGAGCATGGCCAGAATGAGTGTGGGGGTGCAGGGAATGAACGGGCATGGCCTGGAGCTGTCACCCTTCAGCGCTACTAACCCCCAGTAGGAGGCGTTAATATGTTACAGGGGGTAGTAAAGAAACTCTCTTGCTTTGGCAATGATCTCCTGCCCCCTGGCACTGCCCCAGCCCCTCCTGGGGAGAGGACAGGGCTCCACATTCATCTCTGATTGCCAGGCAGAGGTTCTGAAGAGCATAACTGATGGTCAGTTCTGCCTCTCCCCCGGCAGGGGTGATCTGAACCACTGAATGGGTGTCCGTCAGAGACCTGCCCCTAAAATGCCAGCCAGCCCCTTCGATACAGGGCAGGGAAAAGAACCAACTCAAAGGCTCCAGCACATCAGCTGTCCTGAATGCCACCAAGTGGCCACCCCCTGGCTTCAGACACCACACACCCAGCATGTTTGGGCATGGAACAGCCAGCCCGTGCCACTGAGCCTCTCAAATCAGTGTCCTTCACAGGTGCTAAGACGAGCTGTCACGGAGTGTGGGGGAGTCAGGGCCCTGCACCCCCGGCTTCCTGCGATTCACCATGACTCTCAGCCAGCCAGTAAAACAGAAGGTTTATTGAGATGACAGGAACACAGTCCAAAACAGGTCTTGCCGGTACAGACAACAGGGCCCCCTTTAGTTAGGTCCATCTGGGGGCCCCAGGGAGGCCACAGCCCCGTTGGGAAGCCCAAGCCCCGTCGGGGCACCCCTCTCCATTTTCCAGCCAGCTCCCAAACTGAAAACTCCCTCCAGCCCCTCCTCCTCTGGCTTTGTCTCTTTCCCGGGCTCGGCAGTCACCTGACCTCTTTGTCTCCAACACCTTCAGTTGGCACCTCAGCAGAGGAGGGGCCCAGGCCATCAGTTGCCAGGAGACAAAGTGTCAGGCATTTAGGTACACTGGCCCTTCCCTCTGCAACAACCATACACCCTTATCCCACCACCTAGTTACTTAAGAACTGCATAGGGGAAACTGAGGCAGCCACACAGTATTCAGAGGAAACATTAAGAACATTCCCACTTCGTCACACGAGCAAAGCCTTCCTGAGCCATCTCTGGGTGCAAAACACTGTAGCTATTTAGGACACTTAGCAAAGAAACCAGGCAACCCAGTAACACACCTCCAACACCCAGCGTACTCCCTATGCTCTCAGGATGCCACAAATAGATGGGAGCCGGATAGAGTCTTGTACTCAGACTGTTTGTCTCCAGCTACAGCGCTAATGACACAACACTGTACACCCATCTCCAGCTGTGACACCACATCCACACCAGCTCTGGCTGGAAAAATACACGCCAGTTGATGTCCGTAGTTGAAACTGAACTGAGAAGAACAGGAGTACTGGACCCTAAGGACCAACAGTCAGACCTGTCGGCTGTAAAAGATAAAGCCCCAGTCGGTCACTGTGTATAACAGAGACATGGGAGTCCGACAGAAGCAGCCTCCTGGACAGACGTACTCTGAAGAGTTCTCAGCCTCCCTGGAAAATCACCAGACCATTCTTCTAACTGCCGTGATCACCAGCAACATGGAGAGGGGGAGAACATGTGGGTCATCACGCACATTTCTGGGACTGGCTCAGATCCAAAAGTTCTGCTTTCACCTACATAATAGCTTTAAATAGACAGATCCCAACGCAACCAACTATATTCCTGGAAAATACCCCTCTTGCCTTTCAAACCAATTCCAAACGCTGTAGCCAGCTGCACAGCACCTGCTAGGAACTGCACCTCCCTACTAGAGCTGCAGCACAGAGCACAGCTTGTCCGTGCAGGATGGAGCTTTCTCGGGGGGCTGGAAGAAACTCCCCCAGGAACTGACCATCTCAAACCTCCCCACCTCCCATTCCAAGGGACTTGGACCAGCCGCCACCAACGGAAACACGGAGCAGCCTGGGCATATTTGTAAAATCCAGCAACAACAAACCCTACCAAAACACTGCACTGCACACACACTGCCCCGGGAGAGAGGAGGAGGAAGGCACTCAGGCAGTACAATGACGACGATGGGATAAGAACCTGGATACCGTAGAATAGAACCGGCGTCCTCTAAATAAGATGTGGCCAGATAAAATACAGCAGACCTGACGCATACACCAGTCCAAGTGGGACGCTCCTAGGAACGCGCAGAGACCTAGTGCTCACAACATCTCATAAAACGTGAAGCGAAAACCCAGCCACACACCCTGCACCCAGACCAGATGCTTCTTACGCCCGCACCACACAGCGAGCGCAGCTTTCCAGGGAAATGTGACGTGGCCACAGCAAAGGGCAGCCAATGCCCGCTGCTGCATGAGGAGGCCATGCCCTGTGGCACTAGCCAGGTCCCACCTGCAAACTGATCGATGGCACCAAGAACTGGCTTGACTTCGGCTCCATGCTGGACCCAGGGGCAGCCTTTATCGTGGGGCTCTGAAAGCCATGGCCCAAAGCAGGATGGATAGAATATCAGGGTTGGAAGGGACCTCAGGAGGGCATCTAGTCCAGCCCCCCCCTGCTCAAAGCAGGACCAATCCCCAGACATATTTTTGCCTTGATCCCTAAATCACAACCCTGGGTTAAGCAGGCCAATGCTCAAACCACTGAGCTATCCCTCCCCCCAAAAAATATGGAGATATACCTCTCTCATAGAACTGGAAGGGACCCTGAAAGGTCATTGAGTCCAGGCCCCTGCCTTCACTAGCAGGACCAAGTACTGATTTTTTGCCCCTAAGTGGCCCCCTTCAGGGTTGAACTCACAACCCTGGGTTTAGCAGGCCAATGCTCAAAACCACTAAGCTATCCCTCCCCCAGACAGGCAGGCACTTCCCATTATTACTTCATGCCGCGGGTGCTGCTACATCCCTAGTTCCACTGTCCCTGGCTGCATGGAAGTCCCTGTTACATGCTCACCTGTAGCTGTGCAGGTATATTCTGGGTGCCACTCTGCCAAAGTGCTGACTCAGCTGTGGCCCTTCCTGCCCCTCCTCTTACCAAACGCAAAGATGCTGGAGCTGGAGTGTCACACACCTTGGGGCTTTGGTAGCCAAGCACATCGCTCCCCCAGGGGCTCCTTGCATCCCCCTTACTCCCCCTGCAAACTCCCTGGGTGCCAGCCGCCCATCCCCCTCTATTTCAGAGACTCCCTGCAACCCCCTCCTTGACCCCCTCTGTCAGGTCCTTTGGGTGCACCCCCTATTTCCTCCTTCCCCAATGCCAGGGCCTCTGTGTGCCCCCATTCCCCCTTCTGCTGATTCCAGGGCCTCTGTGTGCCCCCCATTTCAACTTCCTCTGATGCCAGGGCCTCTGGTCTCCTTCCTGCTGGAACCTCCCTGTCCTGACCACAGCACCTCGGTAGAACCCGAGCGATGAGCGGATGCTGGGTGCTGTGTTCTGGGCTGTGTGGTGAGTGCAGCCCTCCAGGGCCAGCGGACTGCTCCTCGCTCCTCCATTGCACATTCTCTCCTGGGGCCAGGGGGCTTCACAAGAGGGCAAAGCTGGGGCTTCTCAAAACTTCATTTGCCTTATAAGGCCGCCCGAGGCTTGCTAGGCCACCAGGAGCCTCCACTGGTCCCCGGCCTGGGAGTCCTGAGACATGCAGCTCCCTGGCGGGAGCCTGGGAAGTGAACCACTGGGACGTGTAGCCCTGCATTCAGCACAGGCGGACTGGTGACCAAGGAGTCTGCATGGCTCCCACTGGCTGCATGGCTCCCGCTGGCCTCAGCCTCATGGCAAAGAAAAGATGGGTGGGGTGTCTGTGACCCTAAGACAGGGAGATCAGAGTTCAGGTTCCCCAGAAAAGGACAGCAGGATACGAGGGGGAGGGATCTCGAGGGGGTACAGTTGGGGGATGCAGTTGGGGGAGTGGCAGGGGTGCTCACTGGAGGTGGGGGCAGTGTCACTCCCTTTCATGGTGGCAGGGTGGCTGGATGCAGAGACAGCCATCAGTCAGCGCCTCCCTGCAGGACCCCTCCCCAGGGCTGGGAGCCAGGGCCTGGGTGGGCAGGATCCAGCAGCTGTGGCTGCAGGGGAATGGACAATCAGCTGCCAGTGAGGGGAGGGATCTATTGGGAAGCAGACTAATTGGGGCTCTTTCTGAGTTTCTGGGTCTGCTCTGCAAAATTCCCGGACATTGGCTGGTATTTGAAAAATCCGCCCGGACAGAGGAGGGAGACTCAAAAAGGAGGCAATGTCCGGGGAAAGCAGGTAACGCTACCTGGCAAAGGATTCACTGGTCTGTAACAGCAACTCCTCTCAGGCCTGACAAACTCACTACTCCTAACACACTGCTTCCGGAGCATTCTTCCACAAAGGGCCATGTGAGGTGTCTAATAAAAGCATGTATCGTACTGATCTCCCAATGGTTGTAAGATGTAAGTGCTGGTGACATTTAAGGAGTTCTGTACAGTGACTGAAAATATGTCTGAGTCTGTGTCCCCGGCAGGCTGGACAAACAGGTTTGCCAGACAAAGGGAGGTAGATTCACTTGTCTACCTAGGTTCATATGTAAATTAAGCAATATAAGCCTACACAATGGCAGCCCGTTTTGCATATAGTGCCAACAGGAGTATGTGACCACAACTTGGAGCCAGGAAAGGAGCCACAGGGCTCATCCTGACTCTGGGGCCAAGGACAAGGGATTTTGGGGGTACAAGAGGAAGGCACAAGGACACCTTTAACCTGCCCTTGAGGAAGTAATTGGGCAGTGTGACTGCATTCATGAAAACAGGATCCCAGCATGTCCTATGTAAGTACCTGTATAGGGAACAACTAGCAGAGAAATCCAGTCCAGTGGCTGGACGTAGAAGTTAGACAAATTCAGACTGGAAATAAGGCACAAATTTATACCGGTGACAGTAATTATCCATTGGAACAATTTACTGAGGGTTGTGGTGGATTCTCTGACACTGACAATTTTTCAATCAAGACTGGATGGTTTTCTAAAAGCTCTGCTCTGGGAATTCTTTTGGGGCAGTTTTCTAGCCTGTGTTATACAGGAGCTCAGACTAGATGATCACTGGAACACGCTGTACCTCAAAGCAGCACCCCCATATTCACCACTATGGTAAGATTATGATATGTTTTGTACGAAGTATGCCTTGTGAGGTATCATTGTAAAAGTCTTGATGTGCTGAATATTAGCATCCTGTTGAATTGTGTGTACTGTTATTGTATGTGAAGTTATGAAGTATTGCTTATGTGTGTTACTGAAATACCTTGTGCGGTTGGGAACGCCCACAGCCAGCCTCTCAGTTGTGACAAAGGAGGGCCCAGGCAGCATTAATGGCCAATCAAGAAAACAATCCCCTATCATAGAATCATAGAATATCAGGGTGGGAAGGGACTTCAGGAGGTCATCACTTCAGGAGGTCATCTAGTCCAAACCCCTGCTCAAAGCAGGACCAATCCCCAACTAAATCATCCCAGCCAGGGCTTTGTCAAGCCTGACCTTAAAAACCTCTAAGGAAGGAGATTCCACCACCTCCCTAGGTAACCCATTCCAGTGCTTCACCACCCTCCTAGTGAAAATGTTTTTCCTAATATCCAATCTAAACCTCCCCCACTGCAACTTGAGACCGTTACTTCTTGTTCTGTCATCTGGTACCACTGAGAACAGTCTAGATCCATCCTCTTTGGAACCCCCTTTCAGGTAGTTGAAAGCAGCTATCAAATCCCCCCTCATTCTTCTCTTCTGCAGACCTCAGCCTCTCCTCATAAGTCATGTGCTCCAGCCCCCTAATCATTTTTGTTGCCCTCCGCTGCACTCTTTCCAATTTTTCTACATCCTTCTTGTAGTGTGGGGCCCAAAACTGGACACAGTACTCCAGATGAGGCCTCACCAATGCCGAATAGAGGGGAACGATCACATCCCTCGAACCAGGGCCGGCTCTATAGTTTTTGCCGCCACAAGCAAAAAAAAAAAAAAAGCCGCGATCGCGATCGGGAACTCTTACGCCGCCGCTTCATTTTTCGGTGGCAATTTGGCTGTAGGTCCTTCCCTCCGACTCGGACTGAGGGACCCGCCGCCGAATTGCCGCCGAAGAGCCGGAGGTGCCGCCCCCTTCCAGGGGCCGCCCCAAGCACCTGCTTGCTGGGCTGGTGCCTGGAGCCGGCCCTGCCTCGA
This sequence comes from Platysternon megacephalum, assembly GCA_003942145.1. Taxonomy (NCBI): domain Eukaryota; kingdom Metazoa; phylum Chordata; order Testudines; family Platysternidae; genus Platysternon; species Platysternon megacephalum. The sequence goes on from QXTE01000299.1 coordinate 93,043, forward strand.
ACTGCTGGCAATGCCCCTACTTATACAGCCCAAAATGCCGTTAGCCTTCTTGGCAACAAGGGCACACTGTTGACTCATATCCAGCTTCTCGTCCACTGTAACCCCTAGGTCCTTTTCTGCAGAACTGCTTCCTAGCCATTCGGTCCCTAGTCTGTAACAGTGAATGGGATTCTTCCATCCTAAGTGCAGGACTCTGCACTTGTCCTTGTTGAACCTCATCAGGTTTCTTTTGGCCCAATCCTCTAATTTGTCTAGGTCCCTCTGTATCCTATCCCTACCCTCCAGCGTATCTACCACTCCTCCCAGTTTAGTGTCATCTGCAAACTTGCTAAGGGTGCAGTCCACACCATCTTCCAGATCGTTAATGAAGATATTGAATAAAACCGGCCCCAGCACCGACCCTTGGGGCACTCCACTTGATACCGGCTGCCAACTAGACAAGGAACCATTGATCACTACCCGTTGAGCCCGACCATCTAGCCAGTTTTCTATCCACCTTACCGTCCATTCATCCAGCCCATACTTCTTTAACTTGCTGGCAAGAATACTGTGGGAGACTGTATCAAAAGCTTTGCTAAAGTCCAGAAATAGCACATCCACTGCTTTCCCCTCATCCACAGAGCCGGTTATCTTATCATAGAAGGCAATTAGGTTAGTCAGGCATGACTTGCCCTTGGTGAATCCATGCTGACTGTTCCTGATCACTTTCCCCTCCTTTAAGTGGTTCAGGATTGATTCCTTGAGGACCTGTTCCATGATTTTTCCAGGGACTGAGGTGAGACTAANATCCCGGAGGCTCTTTAGAGAAGACATCTATGCAGTGGAGACGGCTTGACCAATGGGGACTGACTGACCCCCACATCACAGCAAGGAACTTTCTAGCAGCTGGAAGAAGGTATAAAAAAGGAGACAGTGACATCATCACTTGGCCTTCCCCTCCCGCTCCCAATCTCAACACCTGGAAGCACATCTGGAAGACTGTCACGGAGAGTGGGGGAGTCAGGGCCCTGCACCCCTCTTCCTGGGATTCACCGTGACTCTCGGCCAGCCAGTAAAACAGAAGGTTTATTAGATGACAGGAACACAGTCCCAAGCAGAACTTGTAGGTACAACCAGAACCCCTCAATCAAGTCCTTTTGGGGTTTTTAGGGAACTTAGCCCCCAGCTTGGGGTTCCCTGCGTTTCACCACCCAGCCCAAAAAACCCAAACCAAAAACTCCTCCAGCAGGTCTCCCCCTCCCCCTTCCCCTCCTCTCCTTTGTTCAGTCTCCCGGCCGAAGGTGTCACTTCTCCCACCCGCCCTCCTGGCTCAGGTTACAGCTCAGGTAGCTTCCTTCCCATCCCCAATGTAACTCCCCTGCAACATTCCCAGGTCAAATCCGCCCTGCTCCATCACAAAGACAAAGACTTTGAACTGGGGAAGGTAGTCCCAGCCTGTGTATTGAGAAACTGTAACCTGCTTGTACCATCTGTTAGGGTGAGACACTGCTTGAGTCAAATCCTGCTTAGTTTGTAGAATTTAAACTGCAAATTTATTTTTTTATTTCTTAAGTAACCAACTCTGAGCTCTGTGCCTGCTATTTATCATCACTTAAAATCTTTTGTAGTTAATAAATCTGTTTTATATTTGACTTAAAACAGTGTATTTTGGTTGAAGTGCTTGGGGGGAATCTCAGCTCAGGTTACAAAGGCTGGTGAATGTCCACTTTCCTTTTGACTAAGTGGTGAACTAGGTAATGACTTTACACTGGCCAGGCTTCTGACCAGGGCAAGAAGGTAGAGTTCTGGGGTGCAAGACTGGGGAGCTGGGGGGAAGGTGACTGAACCCTCCTTATTGATGGTTCGTGAGTGGCTGGGAGCTCATTCATGTAACTCAGTGGGGTGTGTCCCTGCCTGTGGATGTCTGGGTAAGTGCAGTGCCTGCCAGACGTTTGTAGCTTGACATCAGTATCACAGTGTGAGAGGGAGGCTTGGAGGGCTCAGTGGTCTCACATTTCAGGCTGGGACTCGGTCACAATCACAATGTTTCCTTCTGGCCTGGGAATCTATGAATCACAGCAAGGCAGCTGAGGCTGTGATAAGAATGCTTGTAGACAGATAGCCTGTTAAAGTTAAGTTTAGATTCTAAGAAGTGTGTTATACTTTGGTTTTATACGTGACCATTTCTGTTTCCACTTGCTATCCCTATTCACTCTCTCTTAATCTTTGATAACAAACTTACATTTGTTTCACTATAAATGTATCTCAGAGCTGTGATGTTGTGAAGGACCTGATCCTAAGGGTACGTCTACACTACCGGATTAGTCCGAATTTACGGAATTCGATTTTATGAAACCGATTTTTTAAATTCGATGGTACGCGGCCACAGTAAGCGGATTAATTCGGCGGTGCGCGTCCATGCAGAAAGACTAGCGTCGAATTCCAGAGCGTTGCACTGTGGGTAGCTATCCCAGAGTTCCCGCAGTCCCCCCCGCCCNATTTCTGTGAGTGTCCACAGACAGGGGCTAGATACTAAAGGAAGACGCTTTCAGCGGGGTTCAGGGGCTGGAGTACACCTATCGTTAACCTGGCAGGCAAAGGGTGGGCTGACAGAGCCCTGAGGGGATTGTTTGGGTGGCTGACAGTTTAGAACCAGCAAGTCTCTGTCTTGCTGATAGCGAGAGGCAGCAAATAGATCCACAGTCCTGAGTACCCCAAGAAAGTGTCACAGTGTCATAGAATTATAGAATATCAGGGTTGGAAGGGACCTCAGGAGCTCATCTACTCCAACCCCCTGCTCTAAGCAGGACCTAATCCCAACTAAATCATCCCAGCCAGGGCTTTGTCAAGCCTGACCTTAAAAACCTCTAAGGAAGGAGATTCCACTACCTCCGTAAGTAACCCATTCCAGTGCTTCACCACCCTCCTAGTGAAAAAGTTTTTCCTAATATCCAACCTAAACCTCCTCCACTGCAACTTGAGACCGTTACTCCTTGTTCTGTCATCTGGTACCACTGAGAACAGTCTAGATCCATCCTCTTTGGAACCCCCTTTCAGGTAGTTGAAAGCAGCTATCAAATCCCCCCTCATTCTTCTCTTCTGCAGACTAAACAATCCCAGTTCCCTCAGCCTCTCCTCATAAGTCATGTGCTCCAGCCCCCTAATCATTTTTGTTGCCCTCCGCTGGACTCTTTCCAATTTTTCCACATCCTTCTTGTAGTGTGGGGCCCAAAACTGGACACAGTACTCCAGGTGAGGCCTCACCAATGTCGAATAGAGGGGAACGATCACGTCCCTCGATCTGCTGGCAATGCCCCTACTTATACAGCCCAAAATGCCGTTAGCCTTCTTGGCAACAAGGGCACACTGTTGACTCATATCCAGCTTCTCGTCCACCGTAACCCCTAGGTCCTTTTCTGCAGAACTGCTGCCTAGCCACTCGGTCCCTAGTCTGTAACAGTGCATGGGATTCTTCCGTCCTAAGTGCAGGACTCTGCACTTGTCCTTGTTGAACCTCATCAGGTTTCTTTTGGCCCAATCCTCTAATTTGTCTAGGTCCCTCTGTATCCTATCCCTACCCTCCAGCGTATCTACCACTCCTCCCAGTTTAGTGTCATCTGCAAATTTGCTGAGAGTGCAGTCCACGCCATCCTCCAGATCATTAATGAAGATATTGAACAAAACCGGCCCCAGGACCGACC
>QXTE01000299.1:97114-150149 GCA_003942145.1 Platysternon megacephalum
TCATCAGATTTCTTTTGGCCCAATCCTCTAATTTGTCTAGGTCCCCCTGTATCCTATCCCTACCCTCCAGTGTATCTACCACTCCTCCCAGTTTAGTGTCATCTGTAAACTTGCTGAGGGTTCAGTCCACGCCATCCTCCAGATCATTAATGAAGATATTGAACAAAACCAGCCCCAGGACCGACTCTTGGGGCACTCCGCTTGATACCGGCTGCCAACTAGACATGGAGCCATTGATCACTACCCGTTGAACCCGACGATCTAGCCAGCTTTCTATCCACCTTATAGTCCATTCATCCAGCCCATACTTCTTTAACTTGCTGGCAAGAATACTGTGGGAGACCGTATCAAAAGCTTTGCTAAAGTCCTTCGTATCACACTCATTGCAGAGACGTCTTTTGCTGGGGGCCTTATCTGTAGACGTTACATTCTCCTGCATGTGATGTCTCTTTGGAGTCTGGCTCCTTCTCCTGGTTTTTGTCAGTGTCTTAGTGGGCAGTGGCCAGTGACTGGCTGGCTGGGACTGGGACTCTGTGCTCAGTAGTGCACTGACATTTCCTCAGGCCGCCAGAGCACCTGCTCTGCCAGCACCTAGTAGTTAATATACAGGAGATAACAGCAATAGTTTACAGTAGTTTATGGTGTACGCCTGCCTCAGTAGTAGCTCCTGCTAAAACAACTAACTCTGATTTTCTTGGGATTATTCCCCACTTAATTGAGTTCTATCGTTAACCCAGAGTCTCTACTGCACATCAGGGCCCAGTATTGGGGAAAGGGGCTATACACAACCCACCACAGCACAGGAGATTCGCAGAGGTGTGAAGTGGCCATTCATCTCAATGGAGTGTAACCTGTAAACATGTAAACTGACCTCTGAGAGTCGGGTTATTGTGTTATAATTTGAAATACATCCGAAGTCACCGTGTCCCAAAACCACCGACCAAGATTTAGTAATGGTCCGTCACAGTGGAGATATAAGTTACTCGGCACGTGGGAGGTGCGCGGGTGTTACACCGCGATAAAAGGTTATTTAATGGTGGACAAGATAATACAACTGGTTATATAAAAAACAAATTATTTAAACCGGAACAAATGGAACTGGAGTCCACCTACCTACAATGACATTAATTATATGAAGAATTTATATAATACAAAATAAAATTTGAATACACACACACACACTATACCTTACTGCTAAGTGTATTTAACTAAATATAACCCTCTAAATAAAAAATATCTATCTCTGTATGTACAGGCTATTATCTTATAGATTATTATGATTATTAGTTCAAGGTTCTCACTGGGTTCTGGCTAACGCCCAAGTCAGTCTTTGCACCTTGGACACCGCTCATGACTCGACTCCAGGATCCTTGCTTGTGGGGGTGCACATTAGCCCCACCCCACGGGCTCTGAAGGACCTTTGGTTCTCCTGTTCCAGATCTCCGGGACAACATGAGTCAGTGATAGGAGACGACTGGATCCGATGATCAGGAACATGCAGGACCAGCTGCTCAGGAACATACCATCCAACCATCCAACATACCATCCATGACTTGACCAGCCAGCTGTAAATGGAAGGGATCCTCTCCTGCACGTCTGTCCGTCCTGCCCAACCTCAGCCTCTCCACATACTGTCGGGCAACCTCCGTCCCTCTGTGCCCCCCTCATTGTTTCCGTCTCTCTCCCCGCTGCCTGCCTCTGTCCCGCTGCCGTCCCCCTCTTTTCCTCTTTTCCTCCCACTCTCACTTCCCCGCCCCATGAGGGGTGGGGCACCTCCTCCTGCTCTCTCAGAACAATGACAGCACATTCACCCTGAACACACCCTGAACCATACAGCCCCAGACAGGGGAGAGTCCCTTCTCCATATTTATATTCAGCTGCATGAGAACACCTCCATGGAGATGAATTCACCCTGACACAATAGCTCTGAGGGCTGTGACTCACACACACACACAGTTTCAGCATTGCATGCTGGTGGCATGCACCGAGCGTGCTGGTTCTCATTTCCTAGCACAGACCCTCCGTGTCATGCCGAATGCAGCCTGGCACAGGCGTTCTGTGAGCCCTGCACAGCACAGAACCCATTTGTCCCAGTCAGATCACTTGCACTAGTCTGTCTGGTGGCATTTTCACTGTGGCAGCAAATCCCCCCATATCAGTGCTGTGGCCCTATGACTGCCTAGTTCCCGCAGGCAGATGGGCAGTTGGCAATGGGATCCACTGGTACACTGCTGATCTTCCTTAGGAGTGCACTCCCCACTCACACTTCCCAAGGTGCCTCACTGCAGCCCCAGAGCCCAAGCGAGCCCCTGCAGAGCGCTAAGTGTTCCTCGCATCAAAGCAACAAGGCGCCTGCGTTTAGCATTGACATCGTTTCGATGTAAACATGACATGAGTCTAATGCAGCAACAGCAACCAAAGCCCTTCCCAGCCGGCCAGAGCTCCGCCTTCTAACAGGAAGGAGGGTCCGTGATCTCCGCAGCCAGCCAGCACCACCTCCACACACACTGCAATGGCAGGTGTCACCAGAGGGCGCTGTTACACATGAGTCTGTCACGTTGGTTTTTGTAGTGCATGAGCAAGTTTTTAATCTTGGAAGAAAGGTTTGTTTATTGTTTGGTTAGGCAAGGTTCAGTGTTGCGAGAAGCTGTTGCAAGCAGCAAGGAGGTTTCGTCTCTGCTAGACTCAGTTTTTGGTGCAGAGCAGTTTCTTGGGAACTGGGCAGCAGTGTGTGGGCTGAGAGTTCTGGAAGAGAGGATTGCTTGACCAACTCTGCTCCAGACGGGTGCATGTGTGTAAGCAAATTATACTTAGGCTGTGTCTACACTACCAGCTAGGGGTGTGATTCCCCTGCTTGTGTTCACATACTCCACTACCAGTGCTAATGTAGCTACATTGCTATGTAGCGCGGGTAAGTGTACACTAGCAGGGAAACCACCCTCTGGCTCGTAGTGTAGACATAACCTCAGGATATACCCAGACTCCACATCACTGACGGCTCCTTCACTGGGCAGTCAGCTTGCCAGGGCCCAGAACTCTCCAGACACTCGGCAGAGGTCAGTCAAAGCTGTGCAGAAAAGGAGCCGACCTTGGGTTTAAGAGCCGGTACTGGCTCCCAAGAGTTGCTATTTGCTGCCTGTCCCTAACAAAGGAGATCCTGAGGAAACAATAGGCCCCAGAGCAGCGAACTGCCTGTCAACAGAAGTGCTACTGCCTTTGTGGTACAATAACTTTTGAAATGCTGGGGATCTAAATGGGTTCTTGATGCTGTGAAGTAGCTGAGCTCAGGCTCAGCCCAGGGATATGCGGATTTTATGAGGATTAGAGCCATCGTTTTTTTCCTAGCTCTGCACACACACACAAAAAGTTATACACCTCTACCCCGATATAACGCGACCCGATAGAACACGAATTCGGATATAACGCGGCAAAGCAGCACTCCGGCGGATCAAAGCAAGTTCGATATAACGCGGTTTCACCTATAACGCGGTACGATTTTTTGGCTCCCGAAGACAGTGTTATATCGGGGGAGAGGTGTACAAATCTGAACTCGGGAGCTCATTTTTGGGAATGTGTCTCTCAGCTATTCCTTGACCAAATGATCCCAAATTTGCACCACAAAGTATCCCCCAGTCCCTGTTGTGGCCAGCTATTTTCCAAGGCAACATCCCTATGCATGTGGCTTTAAGAGCACTTTAACATTCAAAACCAAGACATTTGGGGGAGCTGTACCTTATAATACCGAATTTGAATCATAAAGTCTACCCCAGCTCCCTATGTGAGATATTAATTTTCAAGCCAATCTGACCCTTCATGTGAATGCCAGAGCACTCTGCAATTTTGCATTTACACAAATGTTGATGCAACCTCTCCTCTTCTCTACTGGAGCCCCTGCATGCAGGCTAGTGTTTGTTGCTCAGAACAGTATGTGGGCTACTTTCTAGGGCTTGAGTGTGAAGCGCTAGTACTTTTTGCATGATCAGGTACGGAAGCTGCCTCTTGATGCTGCACACTGGATGAGCTCAGGGGCTGCCGAGTGCCGGGAGTGTTACGTGGATGCTGCCCATCGTTTTTCTCCTAGTTGTACACAAAAAAATGTCATAAGAATCAGCAAATTTTAACATGACATCATTTGGGGAGGGCTGTCTCAGGAACCCCTTGGCCAAATGACCACATGGAACCCTTGACGAAATTTCCACCACACCCTCTATGGCATCTCCTCAGGTGGGATACAGATTGCCAAGCCAATCAAAGCAGTTGTGGATTTTCATAGGTTCATAGGTTCCATGGCCAGAAGGGACCATTGTGATCATCTCGTCTGACCTCCTGTACCACACAGGACAGAGACTTGCCCCACAATCATCCCTAGAGCAGATCTGTTAGAAAAGTATCCAATAGTGGTTTAAAAATTCCCAGTGATGGAGAATCCACCATGACCCTCAGTAAATTGTTCCAATGGTTAATCATTCACACTGTTAAAAAATGTACACCTTATTCCCAGTGTGAATTGGTCTAGCTTCACCTTCCATCCATTAGCTCGTGTTACACGTTTCTCTGCTAGATCGAAGAGCCCATTATTCAATATTTGTTCCCAAGTTAGGTACGTACAGACTCTACTCAAGTCACCTCACTCACTTTTTGAAAATTCATCGAACAGAAAGTTCTGTGCACTTTAACTGTGGAAGTCACTACAGCTCCTCCATAACAATTGAGGCATGTTAGTGTTTGTGGTCCCAGATGAAATGATACCGATTGTTAAAGACATAGGAGATTGTTTGATTTGTTTTCTTAGGGTGTCACCTCAGAGTGGACGTCAGGCTCTTCGGATCCCTTCACTGTGCATTTCCACGGGGCTCCCAGTGGAAGTGAACCCAAGCTGCCCTCTGGGACGCTGCGGCACCCCCTGCTGACAGGGAGCAGAGAGGAGGACTGTGAGGATCAGGAGATTGGAGGTGATGACCCACTTTGAAGGACACAGCCTGTAGCAGAGCGCCGTCCGCTCCTGCCTTCTTGCACCACAGAAACCTGCTCCGATTCCACTGGTCAGGTAGCCGCACCGTGTAACCAAGGGTGAATCCCGGGTTCAAGCCCACACACTCTCAGCTATGGAGCCAGGACTGGTGCCTCCATCATAGCTTTGGGGGGGGGGGCCTCGTCCCAGTCGGAGACATGAACACATCTCATTTTCCCAACGCTGGCACACCCAGCTCAGGGTAAGACGCTGGAGCCCCCCAGCTCCAGACAAGGCCCGCACACTTCTGGGAGAGTCACAAAGCTGCACCCCGAGTTCCTGCTGTGTTCCAAGAAGGTGATACCAGGTGGGCCCTGCATGAACCCTGCCCAAGCTTTCCCCCCAGGGTCAGCTGTTCCGAGCTCCCTTCCGCCAGAACCTGACTCTTTCAGCTGCCTCAAGTCCCATGAGCCACCTCGGCCCTGACAACCATCAGTCTCTCGCTTGCTGCTCCCCCCAGGGTTCTGACCCCTGCTAGCCAGACGGGTACAACAGAGCCCTGCCCCTGTTACAGGGAAGGAGGCCCGGGGGCAAGATGCCTTCAGCCCCAAGTCCCTTGACGCTACAGTGGCTGGAGCGCACACTGCAGAAAAATGCCATTTTCTGCCCTCTCCCAGGCGGGAAAGGAATCCTGCCGAGCGGATCGAAGGCCTTTTCAACAGCCCCCCAGCCCCTGCTCCCAGAACTGGCCTCCCTCCTGGAAACAGATCAGCCGCTTCACATGCTCCTTGCAGGTTCTTTGGCCTCCTGTAGCTTCTGTGCTATCAGAGTCTGCAGCAGAGACCCCTGAGGCCATGACAAGGCAGTTTGAGTGGGGTGCTGCAGTGGGCACTGCCCGTGATCGCCAGCTTTGCAGCAGGCAGTTTCATACAAATGCTCCCTTTCCTAAGAGGCCCTATCTGAAAAATCAGCTTTTCAGAGCAGTTTCCCCAGGAAAAGGTGCTGGGCCAGATCCGCTCCTTGCTCATGCCAGTGGCCGTCTGGAGTAACTCCTCTGGAGGCAACAGAGTTGCACTGGCGTTTCACTGGGGTAGCCGGGCTCAGGCCTGGCCCCCTAGCATGTGCCTAGGGCCATTAATGCAGCTGAGAGACACAACTGTCACCATGTGACATGACCGGCTTGGGGTTGACTGGGCCATTGCTACCCCAGGGTCATGCAACACTCAGAGCGAAGGGAGAGCACAGCTCCGTGAAGTGCCATTCCCCTACAGTGCAACTGCCTCTTGATTGGCACCTCATTTGCATGTGGCCTGGTGCATTGTGGGACTTATCATCTCTTTGTTGGACTCAAAGGTTCTGTTTCTGCAGCTCTGCCCTGGCATTGCTCATGGGATTCCCCTGCTCGTATTGCAGACCCTGCCTGTTCCCAGTGGGGGTGGGAAGGGTGGGTTCTGTTTTTTATTGGGAGCTTTTATTTCTCTTGTGGTGAGAGTCCGAGGGCCCAATGCTTCATTGCCCTACAGCTCCCTTGCATCAGCGCAGAGCCACTAATGGGCTGGAAGGGCTCCAGGGAATACTCTCCCATCCAACCAGCTCGCCAGCCCCTACACAGGAGCCATGCCCCCCTCCCCATGCAGGGCCATGACTGGGGCAGATCAGTGGTGTGTTGGGACTGGCCAGAGGCAGGAGGATGGGTGGGGTTTCTGGGGTATCCTTATGCTTCAATTGCTGCAGCCCCAGGACCGGGATCTGCTCCCCTTTGGTGCAGAGCCTGGTGCAGGGAAGCCAGGATTGTATGCGATGTTAAATACCCTCTGCACCCCTGCTCAGAGGCTTGAGTGGGAATTGCTAAGCAGTGTGCAGGTCCCGGTCCCCAGGATGTGCCCCCTGTGCTCAGCAAGGCACTGTAAGCCAGGCTACCACCCCACAGCAACGCGCCACCTCCCCAGGGCAGTGAGCTAGCCTGGCTCAGCCTCCGCTCTCACCTCCCTGGACTGGTTTGTTCTTTGCCTCCCCGCCCCTGCATGGGCAATAGCCGGGCGAAGCTCAAAGCAGCGGCACATTCCCAAGCGTCTGTGAGATGAATGCCTGTCCTAGCAGGAGCCCAGGGAGGAGCATCCTTCCCAGCTGAGCTGCTCTGAGCATTTAATCCTCTGAACCAGCACAGAGCTTTCCCGGCTGGCTGAGGAACCAGAGCGCCTAGCTCAGTAGTGGAGTGACCCAGCTGAGCTGACACGTTGGGGGTGGAGCAGGGAATCAGTCTGAGCAACACAACCTCTGGCAGGGCGGCCAGGGAGGGAATGCGACCCCGATCTGTTGTGCAGTGGCCCAAGGTCCAGGGCTGAGGCCTGAAGAAGCCAGTGTCCCCTCCCCCACCGGGGAGAGCGGCTCTTTCTATCCCAGGCTCTGATACTGCAATGCAGCCCCAAGTGGGTTAGTTTCCCGGGCGAGAAAAGCCCCAGAAGCATGCGTGGGAGCTGTGCCCTGGCAGGGCTGAGTGGGGGCCAGACACCGAGTTCTCTTGTCTGTTGAAGAGATTTGCATGGGGCTGGATCCTCCACCCAGAGGTGGCAGCTCCCTTGTTTTGTCTTGCTTTGCACACTGGCAGCGCTAATGGGTAAAGTGGAACGGGGTTCGATGGAGCAGAAAAGCCGCTCGCTCGTAGCCAACCGATAACCACCTGTAATTACTGGGCTGCTTGGGGACAGCACACCCCGAACCAGCCTAAGGTGCCAGCCGCAGGCCAGGGGACCCCAACTCTGAGGCAAGCACGGTAGGTTTTCAGTGAGGCCTTATAGTTGCTGCCCTGGTGGGTCTCCCGGCGGCTGAGGGAAAGGGTATCCTGCTAGGGCTGGCAGGAAAAGGGAGGGTTGCAGGTACCCTCGGTACAGGGAGCAGTCGTGGGTCTTGTTTGGGCGCCTGGGGCAATCTAGAGAGTCAGGGCTCCCCAAGCCCAGTGCCTGGGGGTGCCCCCTCCATGCAAACAAATAGGTCCTGGCAGATTTCCAGGCCAGGCTCAGTTAGTGTCTCTCATTGGGTGAGTGTCGCACTGGCTCCCTGCTCAGCTGGTGCTGCTCCCCCATGGGTCCCCCACAGACCTGCCCCCAGCTGTAATATCCGGCACTCCCGCCCTGTTCCACACACCCCTGCGTACGGTTCCTGGGGGTTCCTCTCTGCATTCAGCTACTCTGCAGCTCCTGGCTAGCCCAGGGCCACTGCTTCCAAAGGGAGCCCAGCCACTTCCTGCTCAGGGTCCTCCGTCCTGCCTGGCCAAGGGAAGGGGCAGTGCAGTGGGGAGGGGGCTGAGGGGAACTGTAGTTCCCTGCTTAGCAGATCCACACTCCAGTGGGGCGGGCAGTCGCTGTCGGATAGCTTCTTTGTCATGGGCCAAAGGCTCCCAGCCAGTCCCGTCTGGGGTCCCTCGGGTGGGGAGTGCTGCTCGCCAGCGTCTGTGTTATGGGAGAATGGGAGTCCAACCACTCATGGCACATGGGCTGAGGGGCTGCTTGCAGGCACCGTCTCTCCTCAGCAGCGGTGGGAGAGCAAAAACCGTGGATAATGCAGCGTTAATGCTGCCTGGCTGCAATCACAGAGCGTCACGGGAACATAAAGGTTCCAACATCAGTGTTACCTGAGCTGCATTGGACACACATGGACGCGTTCACACGTGTGCATTCCCACACTTGCACACTCAGAGATGTGCACACGTACGCACAGGCACACACATGCAGGTATATGCACACACACGTACATACACACAGAGAGGTAACGTTGATGCTGGAAGCTTATATGTATATTGGATTCTTGCTTTTCCCGGTAAAACATGCTGCTTAATGTTATCGTTAATGTAAAAATACACCAGCATCTGGTGAAACGTGCAGGCTGCGCGCCAGGCGCCCCAGGGAACCTGCCCTTCGCTTCGCCACATCCTGCCTTCTTTAATGCAGAGCGGTGACACTGCAGTAGCTTAGATTGTTTCCCCTTATTTATAAAATAATGCAAAGGAAGCAAATGTTCCTCCCTGCCCACGACTGCACTTGGCACTAACGGGAGGACATGCTACTACGGGGCGTGGGGCCTAATGGGACTCTCTAGCTCGTCTCCCCATAGCAGGGAAGAACTGGGGTGAACTACTCAGGAGTGGGTCCAAGGGCACCTGGACTGCGCACACATGGCATTTGTCTGGTTGCACATACTAGCAGGCAGTGTAGGAGTCTAGGGGGTAACCAGAGCCTCTGGGTCGGGTCCAGGCTTTACGCAGAACTTTCTCCACGTTATGCAAATAGAACCTCGGCCGCAGCACGGTGGCCATGCAGTTCTCAATGGTGTCTAACTGTCCATCTCTCAATGTATTTTTAATGCACCAATTGTCTTGGTATCGATAGTTTATAAAACATCCCTAGGATTTGAACCCTCGCAGCCTTCTGGACAGTCATTTCCTTCCTTAGGGTTCACAGGCGAGGACTGGAGGGTTGTTAACTCAGCTTCCATATCCAGTCGCCGCCCAAGCTCTAGGCACAGCCCTAAAGCTCACCCTAGGTGCTCAAATGCTGCTTGGGAAAGTGCCCCTGTGCCCTGCTGGGGCTGCCAACCTATCGGGGAGGAACTGCTGCTGCGCTGGAGCAGGCCGCGTGGTCTGTAGCGTCAGGGGCTCTGCAGCGGCTGCCCCATAGGGCCAGCTCCATGCCCGGCCTGCAGCCCTGCCTTACGTCTTCCTGGAGGTTTCATCACATGAAAGGTATCTTGTAATTCCTGGAGACCCCAGGACAATCCTGGAGGGCTGGTAACTGCCCACGCAGGACAAGTGCTGGATGTGCAGGGAAGGAGGGAGCCGGCGGTTGCTGCCTGGAGCCCAGGCCAGAGCAACTCCAGAACAATACCCCGTTTCTGGCATGCAGCTCAGACACCCGTGTTAGGCACGGGGGCACAGTCCCGGGCAGAGAGCTGGGGGCGGGTAGGAGGGGGCTGGCACAGGTCCCTGTCCCTGGAGAAAGCCTTTCCTGCTGGGCTCACTGAGCTGCCAGGTCCCGTCTCTTCCAGGCTCGGGGCCTCCCCGGGACCAGCGGTGAGCCGGCCAGGGGCCAGCAGCAGGCTGTTGGCGAGGTTTGTAAATGCCTCCACAGGTATCCTGGCCTTGTCTAGTCCCAGCTAAACGGCCTCCTGCTCCCGCGCCCCAGCTCCTTGCCCCATGCAACATACTCTATAGATGCTCGGTGTGGTTCGTTCCAGTATAATCTTTATTTGGGAGATGGAGCAGGGGTTAACAAGGCCAGGTAGAAAACAGGAGCATCGTCACAACCAGCGACAGGAGGAATCGGCAGAGCGAAAACGAAACGCTGTCAGGCCTTGTTCTCGGTGCTCTCCCCAGCCCTGTCCTACCACTGCCCAGTGAGCATGGCTTCTCGGGACTCTCCTCCAGCCTCGGCAGGGCTGCTGGGAGCGCTCATGCTCTGGCTGTGTCCACGGGGCTGGGAGCCAAGGGGGTTGTCTGCACTGCAGTGTCTTCCCCAGGGACCCTGCAGGGCTACTTGCTGGCTCTCACCGGCGCCGAGGCCAGCTCTGGGCTCCCTGGAGAGGGGGGTGGGTTGGGCTCTTGGGGCTGTGGCAGTGTAATAAGTAGGTACGAACTCACACCGACCTCTGTGGGGTGAGCTGAGCTGGGTGTCTAGAGCTCACCTGGCAGAGCCAGCCCTGGCCAGAGGGCCCAGAAGATACGGGATCCAGATGGCTGATCTGGGCCCAAGCCTGGGCAGCGTTCCCCAGGGAGTGTGCGTTCAGCGCCCTCGCACTGCCGTACCTCGCAGCTTATGGCTTGTTTTATTCTTGTTTTATTTCCTTTTTTTGCTTTTTTGCAGCAAGCTCTCCCCAAAATGTCCTGAAGAGATAAAGTCTCCAAGCAGGGCAGCTGCTTCCCCCTGTGTGAGAGATAACAGAGGGCATGGTGCTGTGTAGCCGCTCTCACCACAGCCCCTTCGGGGACAGGGACGCTGTCATAGGCAGATCAGTCACCCCATCCTCTGCAGTTAGTAGTACAAGGGGCTGTGGTGGCCTTGGCTTGCTAGCCAGATACCCTCTGGGGCCCCCACTTCTGGGCTGCCCTACTGCGGAGCAGGAGCTTGCTGGAGGGGCAGAGGGGAGGAACATGGCATGGCACACTTTGACAAAGGCTTCAGCCTCTGCTGCTCGCCTGGCAGCATGGAGCAGAAAGGCTGAGCGAGGAGATCCGCGGGCCCCTCCCCTCCCAGAGGCATACAGAACCCATGGAAGAAGGATCACAATTCAATGCCTTTATTAACACGAACCACCCAAAGGACGGGGTGACCCCAGACAGGGATGGGCAAACAAAGATCCTCCAAAACGAGGACAAATGGGAGCTTTCCTGGAGGGCCTGTGGAGGAAATGGGCTACGTCTGTTAATAATGGGAGGCCAATGGCAACGGGTTTAATTGGCTGCAGTTACTTTGACGCATGTCAGCTTGGCCACTGAGATGAAAGCTTTGGCAAATAATGCAGAGAGGATCTGGCTGACGTGTGGCAACCTCCCCATCCCATCCCTGTGGGAGGCAGGTTCAGGTCTCACGTGCAGCCCAGCTCAGCCCTGGGAAGCTCCCGGGCTCCCCACCCGCGTCACCTCTGTAGGTTGAGTGTGCTGTGCCGCATGGGGGCGCCAGCGCCGCGGGTCAACCACCTGACCAGGCCACAGAGCCAGGGGAAGGCAACGGGAAGCAAGCTGCCCAGGGAGTGAGCACAGGGGGAGCGTGAGCCGCAGGATAGGAATGTCCCTCGCTCTGGAGCCCTGCCAGGCCCAAGGGGAGCGCCTCTGCTCGGCCAGTGGCTTCGTATTACCAAGGGGGCTGTGTTCCCAGCAGCCCCCACCTAAACGTGAGCGCTGAGCAGGTGGGGATGCCCTGTGCTGGCGCAGGGAGCTGGGCCAGGGGATGATGTGTATAGCACCTGCAGCGCCAGGGGAGCTAGTCAGACCTGCCACCCTCACTCGGTCCTGTCGTTCCCTGGGACTGGTCCGTGGTCTTCTCTCACACTGTCCGGCCCCGGGGCAGGGAGGCGGTGCGGGGCTAGGCAGGGCGGGGTGCACAGGTTACATGATGGTGCAGGAAGACAGTGGATTTCGGATGTGGCAGGTGCAGGCTGCACCGCAGTACTGGCGGAAGGTCTGGTAGCAGCTGCGGTCGGCGTCGCTGCTCCACTGCACGGGGTTGGCAGCCAGGGCCTCAGCGGGCAGTCTGTTCAGGATGCTGGTGTTCACCGCCAGCGCGGCCAGCCCGTAGTCGGTGAAGAGCACGGTTTCCCGCTTGCAGGTGGGGCAGGAGATGAACTTGTATTTGGGGCAGGAC
The DNA here is from genome assembly GCA_003942145.1 of Platysternon megacephalum. Taxonomy (NCBI): domain Eukaryota; kingdom Metazoa; phylum Chordata; order Testudines; family Platysternidae; genus Platysternon; species Platysternon megacephalum. The sequence continues at coordinate 109,418 of QXTE01000299.1, forward strand.
TCATAGAGGATCTGCAGGCACTCCTCGCACACCGAGTGCAGGCAGGAGAGGATGCGGGGCCGCTTGTTGGTGAAGTTGTACATGTGGCCGCAGGTGGGGCACTCGAGGGGCTCGCACGGCGTGGAGGGGTGCAGTACGTACTGGTTAACGATCACCTCGTCTGAGGGCGGCTGGCGGTGGTAACAGACCTCCGAGCTGCCCTTGCGCTGCGCTTGGTATATTCGCTCTCGCCGCGGCAGGGGCGGAGTCCGGGGCAGCCCCAGAGAGCCAGCGTTACTGTCCAGGGCAGGGATGTCCCCGCACGCCTGATTGACAATGATCTCGGACTCTGATGGCCAGGCACGCTTGGCCACGAGAGGGGGCTCCCGGCGGGGCGCTGAGGTGTAGCGTGGCTGGGAGGCCTGTAGCTCCGAGAACTTCTCTGGGTGGATGATCTTCATCGCCTCCATTTTGATGATGACCTGTTGCCCTTTGAGACACGACATGAGGATTGTTTTCACATTGCTGTCCGCTACTCTGGGTTCTGCAAGGGGTGCCTGCATGAGGCTAAAACACGCTGGCAGCATGCAGAGCTTTCAATCGTGTTCGGGCAGTGAAGCGATAGGGCTGGAGAAAGCCGCTGGAGCAGGGGCACATCCTGGGAGAAAGGTGCAGCTCTAGGCAACCAAATTCCCTCTGGATTCCAGTCACCCTAGCTTCCCCCGCATTCCTAGAGGTGCTGCTTCCGCAGATGGAGGCGTGCACAGGAAGTGGCTGCAGTCACAGCAGCATCCTGCTGAGCGGAGCCTTTCTGCTCCTAGGTTCCAATCTGATGATCAAAGCTCTTCCTCCCCGCAGTGCCTTTCTCAGATGCTTAATCCTGTGGCAGCCCTGTCGCTGAGAGATCTCCCACTCTCTGTGTGGTGTCGCTTTCCAAGCCAGATCATCATCAGCTGGAAATAGCAAACTCAGGCAAGAGGCTTAGGGACAGCCAGGCTTTCTCCTGGCCCTGGAGCAGATGAGTCAGGGCTCCAGTTCATCCCAGGACAGCTCCCAGCAGTGCAGCCTGCGAGGAGGGCTCCCTGCTCCTTCCCACAGGTGCCCTGCCCCCACCCAGCCTGTATTCCTCTTTCTGGGTAAGATCCCGGCAGGGCTGAAGAATGTGTGTGTGAATTCCTTTGCTCTGACTTTGTCTCTCCCACTCGCAGTCACTGAGGTTCCTGGAGCCTGCAGCTCCCCCAGGGTAGTAGCTGGGCACCAGACCCAGAGCCAGGAAGCGTCCTGCTGGGGAGCGGACCGGGCTCCGTTGGTGGGGGTGCAGGAGTGTAGCCACCGATCAGCCCTGCTGCGCTGCCCCAGCCTCAGCTCCGCGTCCCCTGCAGCCACTCACAGGAAAAGGCTGGAAACACAAAGCAACAGGAAGTTGGAGACTCACTCAAGGGAGATTTGAAATCTGCAAGTGTTCAGTGGGGGACACTGGGTGGCTGGAGCCAGCGCCTCACTCTCTGTTCCTTGGGCAGACCCAAGGGGGGCACCCCAGAGCCCTGGCTGGCCCAGCACAGCTGCAAGACATGGGAGTCGCCAGGCATTCCCCACAGGCCTCTGCTCTCCGGTACCTACCTGTCAGTTCCCGGGGCTGGGCGTGGGGAGAGGGGATTCTGGGGGAGGGGCTCAGCCTCCCTGACCAAAGCCTGGGACAGCTTCTGATGTCTCCCCTAGAAATCCCAGATGCATAAGTAGCCTGTTACAACCCCCCCCCCCCCCCCCCCCCCCCCCCGCCCCCCGCCCNCCCCCCCGCCCCATTGATTGGGTCATTCTGCCCACATTATCTCCCCCACACACATTTGCTCCACCCTGGCTTCTCTCTTTCTTCTGTGACCCCCACCGCAGTCCTCTTGGGACGGGGGCTGAGAGGGCACCAGTGTTTCGGGTGAAGGGGTGACAGTCACTGTAGGTATTGCCTTGCTAGTGGCAAGGAGACAGCCCTGCCCCTCTGGAGAGGATGATGGAGGCTCCTTCATTGCAGGCCTGGCAAATTCCTACCCCAGCGGGGAGCTGCCCTCAGCATGCTCCAACCAAGCTCTGCAAGAACTGATCATGGGGCCATGCACCCACGGGACCACCTAAAGGGGGCTGCTTGGCCACAGGACCGTTCGGCTATGGGGCAGCCCCAGAGGAGACCATCTGGCTAAGGGGCTACCCAAGGGGCCAGCTGAGGGAACTGGTCAGGGATCTGACCCCATCCAAATCTCTCATTCATCCCAAATGTCTTGTCCTAATGCAGTGGGGCTCAGCAGGAAGCGGGTGGAAGAGCTGGTGAGTTAGCTGGGCCCCCTGGGCCTGCCCTGAACCTCCATCCCAGCCAGCAGGGCCTTGGGAGGCAGCGAATCCTCATCACCAGGCTGCCCGCTGGGCCTGGCTGCAGGGTGCTACATTCCACCTACACAACCACAGGGACAACACAGCACACACCCTGCTACACAACACAGGAGTGACACACCCGGCACACAACACACACCCTGCTACACATCACAGGAGTGACACACCCGGCACACAACACACACCCTGCTACACAACACAGGAATGACACACCCGGCACACAACACACACCCTACTACACAACACAGGAGTGACACACCCGGCACACAACACACACCTTGCTACACAACACAGGAGTGACACATCCAGCACACACACCAACACACAGCACTCCCACTGCTACACAACACAGTAGTGACACACTCGGCACACACACTGCTACTCAACACATATGTGACACACCCGCACACACACTGCTACACAACATAGGAGTGACACACCTGGCACACACACTGATAGTCAATGCTCAAGAGCCACACACACAGTGACATACAACGCTCACACTCACGCACATCACAAGCTAACACACAGCATTCACACTCCCAGCACACTCCATGCTGACACAGGCACACGGTGTTCACAGTGATCACACTGTATGCAATGACACGCAGCACACACACAGCACTCACACTAACACACAGCATGCACACATCCGTGCACACAGTTACACAGCACTCACACTGACATGCCCAGGCGCGCACACAGTCCCGCAGGCTGATGCCCACCACGGACACACACTGCCAGGGAGTAAATACCCTTACCTGGGATGGGCTGTGGGGCTTCAACGCTGTTATTTAAGGAGGCTCCTGCCTTGCGGGACTGGCTCCTAGCGGACTGGAGGCCCCAGGCACCAGAGGTTATCTGAAAGGCAGAGGAGATGCAGGCTCCAGTGCTGCTTGCCCAGAGTCCTGGCTCTCTAGGGGGACTCTGTTATCCACACCCTCTCCAAATCCAGCCTGGCTCTTCCTCAGTTCCCGTCCAGCTTCCTGATGGCCCCTGGCAAGAACCTGCTCAATGCAGCCTCTTCTGCTGTTCGATAGCCAGCCCAGCAAAGAGGTGATTATCCCCTAAAGGGCAGGACACAAAGGCCGCCCTCCGATGCTGTGCAATGGCAGCCCGCCGAGGTACCTGCAGGCCAGTGGGCTCAGGAGGGAGCCCAGCTCCCTGCCAGGCCTGCTCCTGATGTACGTCAGGAGGCCAGGTTCCCTGGCACTGCCCCTGCCTGCCCCTTCGATCCCAGGATGCGACTCTTCCAGGCTGCAATGATGAAGGACAACCCAGGGCTTTCGTTCCCAGCCAGCCTCCTCGACTCCTCGCACCAAACGTGCTCTCTGGGCAGGATGGGATTTTGCTTCTACAGGTACGAAGCTGATGCAACACTGTCTGCGACGCAAGTGCACACGGCATCTGCAGGCTACTGAACGGGCAGAGCCCTACAAGAGGCGGCAGCCTCCGCTAGCAGCTTTCCTGGGATCATCTCTGCAAAGGCGAGATCCTTGGCAGCACAGCAGGTGCAGGGCTGGCTGGAAGCAAGGGCCTTGCCAAATGCTTTCTGTTGCTGGCAGACCCTGTCCCCGGGGGATGCTCAGTGCTGGGGTGGTCCCTTTGCTGCTCTCGCTGCTGCTCCCCGGGAGCTGTTTCCTTGCTGGGAGGGAGCCTGTCCCCAGGATGCTCAGTGCTGGGAGCTGGTTCCTCGCTGCTCTCTCTCCCCCTCTCTCGCCGTGTCTGCAGTGGGTACTGCAGTGATGCAGCCAGCTCACATTTCTCGCTATCAGCAGCACGGAGCCCAGTGGGCCGCAGAGCCCTAGTGCCCAATGCCGGCTCCCTCCCCCTCGTCATTCATGAGTCTTTCCCCCTCCCTCAGCAGCATTCAGCTCAGCTCCTCTGCTCGTGCAGCAGCCGGTTCTAGGCAGGCTGCTTGCTATGCAAGCTCACTGGGGGAGGGGGTGAAGGGGATTTCCCCCCTCGATGGCAGGCTGGCTGCAGCTCTCCGCTCGCTCGGGTGTGAGGAGCACAGACTGTGGTCTGGGCTTCCTTCCTCCCCCTCACACTTTTTCCGCCATTTGAGCTGCCTGCTGCTGCTGCTGCAGCAACGAATCTCTGCCACCCTCGCAGCCCAAGGTCAGCCTCGGAGCACCCCGCAAATGCACATGCTGCCCGGCAATCGCCTCCCCTGCTGCTCGGGGAGGCCAGCAGAGGCCATTTCGAAGAGCCTAGACCTGCTTTGACCCCTGGTGGAGTCTCCTAGTGGGCACAGCCAGACAGACACAAGTGCAGGGCCGGGACCCAGCACTTTAGAGGGGCCTGCAGTGACTCAGCAACTACAGGACAAACCCGCGCGTGCTGGTGTAAAGAGCTAGGAGTATTGTCGCGAAAGCCTGGTCTGTGCGCTGGCTGGGCCCAGCCGCCCCGGGGCAGTGTCCCAATAGCGGGGGGCTCTGCGCTCGCTGGGCCCAGCCGCCCCGGGGCAGTGTCCCACTAGCGGGGGGCTCTGCGCTGGCTGGGCCCAGCCGCCCCGGGGCCGTGTCCCAATAGCGGGGGGCTCTGCGCTGGCGGGGCCCAGCCGCCCCGGGGCAGTGTCCCAATCGCCGCGGGCTCTGCCCTGGCTGGGCCCAGCCCCCCCGGGGCAGTGTCCCAATAGCGGGGGGCTCTGCGCTGGCTGGGCCCAGCCGCCCCGGGGCAGTGTCCCAATAGCAGGGGGCTCGGGGTGGGTAGGTCCAGCTGCTCCAGGCAGTTAATTCAATACACAGGGCTCTGGAAATGGGCAGGCAGTACAGGCTCGCTATCGGTAGGGAGAAAAACACACTTTAAAAAATTGTTTAGCCTCCTTGTCAGGCTCTGGCCAGGGCAAAAGGGATGTGGTGCCCAGGAGAGCTGATAAGGAATGACTCTTCGTTTCCAGGGCCCAATCATCTCACACGGAACAGTGTTGCAAATGCTCACAGCACTGTCATGTGTCATGGCAGGGCTCAGTTTCAATTCCCCTTCTTCTGCTGTGACTCAGTGACCAGGCTATTGGGACACTGCCCCGGGGTGGCTGGGCCCAGCCAGCGCAGAGAAGAGTGAGGGGGGATTTGATAGCTGCTTTCAACTACCTGAAAGGGGGTTCCAAAGAGGATGGATCTAGACTGTTCTCAGTGATAGAAGATGACAGAACAAGGAGTAATGGTCTCAAGTTGCAGTGGGGGAGGTTTAGGTTGGATATTAGGAAAAACTTTTTCACTAGGAGGGTGGTGAAGCACTGGAATGGGTTACCTAGGGAGGTGGTGGAATCTCCTTCCTTAGAGATTTTTAAGTTCAGGCTTGACAAAGCCCTGGCTGGGATGATTTAGGGGGATTGGTCCTGCTTTGAACAGGGGGTTGGACTAGATACCTCCTGAGGTCTCTTCCAACCCTGATATTCTATGATTCTTCTTCTTTTTTTTTTTTAAGAAAAAAAATCAAATTAAAAAAACCAACAACCCCAAAAGGTAACCAAACAGTCACACCAATACCCACTAGTCACACCCAGACCCAATAGCCACAATGGAACCCAAAGTTCAAATCCTAACTCAACAGCTGCATCCACACCCAAAAGCTACACCCTTACCCAACAGCCACAACTGAACTCAATAACTAAACCCTAACCCCACAACTACACCCGAACCCCACAACTACACAAGAGCTATATCCTAACCCCAAAGTCACACCTGATCCCAAGAGTCACACCCTCAACCAACAGCAATACTCACACCCAATAGCTACACCCAAACATAAAAGTTAACGTAACAGCCATAACCAAACCCAAACAATACTATGTTAAAGCATGCTAGGCAGTGACTCTCAACCTTTCCAGACTACTGTACCCCTTTCAGGAGTGTGATTTGTCTTGTGTACCTCCAGGTTTCACCTCACTTAAAAACTTCTTGCTTACAAAATCAGACATAAAAATACACGTCACAGCACACTGTTACTGAAAAATTGCTGACTTTCTCATTTTTACCATATGATTATAAAATAAATCAATTGGAATACAAATATTGTACTTACATTTCAGTGTATATAGAGCAGTATAAACAAGTCACTGTCTGTACGAAATTTTAGTTTGTAGTGACTTCGCTTTTTATGTAGCCTGTTGTAAAACTAGGCAAATATCTAGATGTCGATGTATCTCCTGGAAGACCTCTGTGTAGCCCCAGGGATATGCATACCCCTGGTTGAGAACTACTATGCTAGGGAACTTTTAGTTCACACCAGCAGGGTCTACACAGACCAATTGATGTGCAACACATTAGTACACTTTAGAAATCACACCCCCATAAAGCACATTGCCCCACCATGTAGACAAGCCCTGAGTATATGTCCTACAAAACCAATCTTATTCAGCCCAATCTGGCATTTGTTCCTCTTCCATTTAAGGTAGGGTTTTCTCCTTTGGCAAACTACAGAACATTATACGGTCTCGCATTGAAGTCTAACTTATTTTTGCCCCAGATCTGCAGATCATCAGTTATTGCTTCCAATTAGGGCTGCCAATTAATCACAGTTAACTCACGCAATTAACTCAAAAAATTAATCATGATTAAAAAAATTAACCGTGATTAATCGCAGTTTTAATCGCACTGTTAAACAAAGAATACCAATTGAAATGTATTAAATATTTTGGCTGTTTTTCTACATTTTCATATACACCTCTACCCCGATATAACGCTGTCCTTGGGAGCCAAAAAATTTTACCGCGTTATAAGTGAAACCGCGTTATATCGAACTTGCTTTGATCCGCCGGAGTGCGCAGCCCTGCCCCCCCGGAGCACTGCTTTACCGTGTTATATCCGAATTCGTGTTATATTGGGTCACGTTATATCGGGGTAGAGGTGTATATTGTATTCTGTGTTGTAATTAAAATCAAAGTGTATATTTTTTATTACAAATATTTGCACTATAAAAATGATAAACAAAATAAATAGTATTTTTCAATTCACCTCATACAAGTACTGTAGTGCAATCTCTTTGTCGTGAAAGTGCAACTTACAAATGTAGGTTTTTTTGTTACATAACTGCACTCAAAAACAAAACAATGTAAAACTTCAGAGCCTACAAGTCCACTCAGTCCTACTTCTTGTTCAGCCAATCCCTAAAACAAATAAGTTTGTTTACATTTACAGGAGATAATGCTGCCTGCTTCTTATTTACAATGTCACCTGAAAGTGAGAACAGGTGTTTGCATGGCACTTTTGTAGCTGGCATTGCAAGGTATTTACATGCCAGATATGCTAAACATTTATATGCTCCTTCATGCTTCGTCCACCATTCCAGAGGACATGCTTTCATGCTGATGACGCCCTTTAAAAAAAAAAGTGTTAATTATATTTGTGACTGAACTCCTTGGGGGAGAATTATATGCCCCTGCTCTGTTTTACCCGCATTCTGCCATATATTTCATGTTATAGCAGTCTCGGATGATGACCCAGCACATGTTGTTCGTTTTAAGAACACTTTCACTGCAGATTTGACAAAATGCAAAGAAGGTACCAATGTGAGATTTCTAAAGATAGCTACAGCACTCAACCCAAGATTTAAGAATCTGAAGTGCCTTCCAAAATCCGAGAGGGACGAGGTGTGGAGAATGCTTTCAGAAGTCTTAAAAGAGCAAGACTCTGATGCGGAAACTACAGAACCCGAACCACCAAAGAAGAAAATCAGCCTTATGCTGGTGGCATCTGACTCAGATAATGAAAATGAACATGCATCGGTCCGCACTGCTTTGGATTGTTATTGAGCAGAATCCGTTACCAGCATGGAAGCATGTCCTCTGGAATGGTGGTTGAAGCATGAAGGGACATATGAATCTTTAGTGCATCTGGCACGTAACTATCTTGCGATGCCGGCTACAACAGTGTCATGCGAATGCCTGTTCTCACTTTTAGGTGACATTGTAAACAAGAAGCGGGCAGCATTATCTCCTGCAAATGTAAACAAACTTGTTTGTCTGAGTGATTGGCTGAACAAGAAGTAGGACTGAGTGGACTTTCTAGGCTCCAAAGTTTTACATTGTTTTGTTTTTGAATGCAGTTTTTTTGTACATTATTCTACATTTGTAAGTTCAACTTTCATGTTAAGAGATTGCACTATAGTACTTGTATTAGGTGAATTGAAAAATACTATTTCTTTTGTTTTTACAGTGCAAATACTTGTAACGAAAAATAAATATAAAGTGAGCATTGTACACTTTGTATTCTGCGTTGTAATTGAAATCAATGTATTTGAAAATGTAGAGAACATCCCAAAATATTTAAATAAATGGCATTCTATTATTGTTTAACAGTGCGATTACTTTTTTAAATCATGCGATTAATTATGATTAATTTTTTTAATTGTTTGACAGCCCTACTTCCAACCCATAAAAGATCTGGGATATGGTGCGTTGGTGTTGAAGCAATCCCCAAAAGAAGTCACTTAAACATATATCTACCAAAAGGGGAGCTGAAGGTCCAGAGTTTTCCATTTTCTCTATTGAATTGGACCTGCCACAGATGAAGATAGTCTTCCCTTTTGAAGTCTAATCATGACCTTCTCAACTGTTCTCATGAGGCAACTCTCTCATTTGATGGCTGGATGCAAAATCTTTTGAACCTATGCCAGTCTTTCACTTGTTTGGTTTCATGGATGCCCATATTGTTAATCCAGGCAGCTGGTGTCTGAATTCACACAATAACATCTAATTTTACCATCCAGACAAGTCCCGCTTTTGCATTATCTTTTGGTGCTAATGGGATTTTATATTGTGTATGTATTTTTGGTTGTATATTGGGAACTATATCAATATGATATTGTGACGCCAGCTCTTCCTAAGTCTGTAGGCATCAGCTGAGCACTGACAAACTGATAGATGGAAACCAGACCAGCTCACCTATATGTTAATATTATTCAAGGTAGGTGTTAGACTTGTAAGGATGTGTTTAGAGTCAATAAAATGATTGTCAGCTGCTGCATACATGAATCTTACTTTTAATGTCTGTATTCTGTACTACAAGGCAAAATATGTTTGTTATATAATGGTAAAAATGCCTGCGCTGAACTTGTGAACTCAGACGGGAAGAGTAGCTCCCCCCAGCTGTCCAAGAGTGGCCATTGTGGGACAAAAGTATTGTTGATTGCCCCATCAACTCATGGACAAGTACGTGCAGAAGGCCTTGTCCCATGGGTTTGAATGCTGGAAGGGGGAAATAAAGACAGCTGACATGAAGACTTTTCATCTCTTTGTTGTTTGGACTCTTACAAGGGCTGGAGCTAAGAAACAAGCAGCAGAGATCCCCAGGGTTAGCCTGGGTTAGCCCTGAGAAGACATTCAATGCTGACAGATTACTACCTCTCTGTCACCCTTTGGAACCATAGACTGAACTCATTTGTGCATATATGTTGCCTGCTTTAACCTGTAAATAACTCTCATTTCTTTTTCCTAGTTAATAAATCCTTAATTAGTTTACTATAGGACTGGCTACCAGTATTGTCTTCGGTCTGAGATCTAAGGTACAAATTGGCCTGGGGTAAGTAACTGGCTTCTAGGGACTGGAAGCAACCTGCATATTTTGTGATTTTTGGTGTAAGTGATCATTTATCACTAAGTCAGTGGTCACCAACCGATCAATTGAGATTGACTGATCGATCCTGGAAACTCTCCAAGTCGATCACTATCTCCGCTGCTAAAAGTCCGGTGGTGCAGCGGGGCTGATGCTAAGGCAGGCTCCCTGCCTGCCCCAGCCACACGTCACTCCTAGAAGTGGCCAGCATGCCCCCGGGGGCAGGGGTCTCCTTCCACGCGCTGCTCCTGCTTGCAAGCACCGCCCTCGCAGCTCCCATTGGCTGGGGAACTGTGGCCAATAGGAGCTGTGGGGGCGGTGCCTGCACAGAGGGGCAGCGTGCAGAGCCACATGCCCCACCCTAGAAGCCACAGGGGCGCGTTGGCCCCTCTGGGAGCAGTGTGGGGCCGGGGCAAGCAGGGAGCCTGCCTTAGCCCCACTGTGCCACCTCCCTGGAGCCTCCCAAGGTAAGTGCTGCCCGGCGGGAGCCTGCACCCCAACCCCTAACCCTGAGCCCCCTCCCAGAGCCAGCACCCTGTACCCCCTCCTGCACCCCAACACTCTGCCCCAGCTCAGAGCCCCCTCCTATACCCAAACTCCCTCCCAGAGCCCACACCCCTCACCGCAACCCCCTGCCCTCAGCCCCAGCCCGGTGAAAGTGAATGAGGGTGGGGGAGAGTGAGCAATGGAGAGAGGGGGGAATGGAGTGAGCGGGGCGGGGCTTCGGGGAAGGGGCAGGGTAGAATTATAGAATCATAGAACTGGAAGGGACCTTGAGAGGTCATCTAGTCCAGTCCCCTCCACTCATGGCAGGACTAAGTATTATCTAGACCATTCCTGACAGGTGTTTGTACAACCTGCTCTTAAACATCCCCAATGATGGAGATTCCACAACCTCCCTAGGCAATTTATTCCAGTGCTTAACCACTCTGACAGTTAGGAAGTTTTTCCTAATGTCCAACCTAAACCGTGCTTGCTGCAATTTAAGCCCATTGCTTCTTGTCCTATCCTCACAGGTTAAGAAGAACAATTTTTCTCCCTCCTCCTTGTAACAACCGTTTATGTACTTGAAAACTGTTATCATGTCCCCTCTCAGTCTTCTCTTCTCCAGACTAAACAAACCCAATTTTTTCTATCTTCCCTCATAGGTCTTGTTTTCTAGACCTTTAATCATTTTTGTTGCTCTTCTCTGGACTTTCTCCAATTTGTCCACATCTTTCCTGAAATGTGGCGCCTGGAACTGGACACAATACTCCAGTTGAGACCTAATCAGCGCGGAGTAGAGCGGAAGAATTACTTCTCGTGTCCTGCTTACAACACTCCTGCTAATACATTCCAGAATGATGTTTGCTTTTTTTGCAACAGTGTTACACTATTGACTCATATTTAGCTTGTGATCCACTATGACCCCCAGATCCCTTTCCGCAGTACTGCTTCCTAGGCAGTCATTTCCCATTTTGTATGTGTGCAACTGATTGTTCCTTCCTAAGTGGAGTACTTTGCATTTGTCCTTATTGAATTTCATTTACTTCAGATCATTTCTCAGTTTGTGCAGATCATTTTGAATTTTAATCCTATCCGCCAAAGCACTTGCAACCCCTCCGAAAACTTTATCAGTGTACTCTCTATGCCATTATCTAAATCATTGATGAAGATATTGAACAGAACAGGACCCAGAACTGATCCCTGCGGGACCCCACTTGTTATGCCCTTCCAGCATGACTGTGAACCACTGATAACTACTCTGTGGGAACAATTTTCCAACCAGTTATGCATCCACCTTATAGTAGCTCCATCTACGTTGTATTTCCCTAGTTTCTTTATGAGAAGATCATGCAAGACAGTATCAAAAGCCTTACTAAAGTCAAGAGATATACCACATCTACCACTTCCCCCCATCCACAAGGCTTGTTATCCTGTCAAAGAGAGCTATCAGGTTGGTTTGACACGATTTGTTCTTGACAAATCCATGCTGACTGTTACTTATCACCTCATTATCCTCTAGGTGTTTGCAAATTGATTGCTTAATTATTTGCTCCATTATCTTTCCAGGTACAGAAGTTAAGCTGACTGGTCTGTAATTCCCTGGGTTGTCCTTATTTCCCCTTTTATAGATGGGCACTATATTTGCCCTTTTCCAGTCTTCTGGAATGTCTCCCATCTTCCATGACTTTTCAGAGATAATTGCTAATGGCTCAGATATAGAATCATAGAATCATAGAACTTAAGATCAGAAGGGACCATTATGATCATCTAGTCTGACCTCCCGCATGATGCAGGCCACAAAAGCTGACCCACCCACTCCTGAAATAATTCTCACCCTTAACTCAGCTGTTGAAGTCCCCAAATCTTGATTTAAAGACTTCAAGTAGCAGATAATCCTCCAGCAAACGACCCCTGCCCCATGCTGCGGAGGAAGGCGAAAAACCTCCTCAGTCAGCTCCTTTTTTTTTTTTAAATAAATATATATGGAGATATACCTATCTCATAGAACTGGAAGGGACCTTGAGTCCAATCCCCTGCCTTCACTAACAGAACCAAGCACCAATTTTGCCCCAGATCCCTAAATGGCTCCCTCAAGGATTGAACTCACAACCCTGGGCTTAGCAGGCCCAGGGCTGGCGCTCCCATTAGGTGTCCTAGGCGGTCGCCTAGGGTGCTGCTATTTTGGGGGCGCCTGCGCCCCCGCCGNTCATTTCTCAGTTTGTGCAGATCATTTTGAATTTTAATCCTATCCGCCAAAGCACTTGCAACCCCTCCGAAAACTTTATCAGTGTACTCTCTATGCCATTATCTAAATCATTGATGAAGATATTGAACAGAACAGGACCCAGAACTGATCCCTGCGGGACCCCACTTGTTATGCCCTTCCAGCATGACTGTGAACCACTGATAACTACTCTGTGGGAACAATTTTCCAACCAGTTATGCATCCACCTTATAGTAGCTCCATCTACGTTGTATTTCCCTAGTTTCTTTATGAGAAGATCATGCAAGACAGTATCAAAAGCCTTACTAAAGTCAAGAGATATACCACATCTACCACTTCCCCCCATCCACAAGGCTTGTTATCCTGTCAAAGAGAGCTATCAGGTTGGTTTGACACGATTTGTTCTTGACAAATCCATGCTGACTGTTACTTATCACCTCCTTATCCTCTAGGTGTTCGCAAATTGATTGCTTAATTATTTGCTCCATTATCTTTCCAGGTACAGAAGTTAAGCTGACTGGTCTGTAATTCCCTGGGTTGTCCTTATTTCCCCTTTTATAGATGGGCACTATATTTGCCCTTTTCCAGTCTTCTGGAATGTCTCCCATCTTCCATGACTTTTCAGAGATAATTGCTAATGGCTCAGATATAGAATCATAGAATCATAGAACTTAAGATCAGAAGGGACCATTATGATCATCTAGTCTGACCTCCCGCATGATGCAGGCCACAAAAGCTGACCCACCCACTCCTGAAATAATTCTCACCCTTAACTCAGCTGTTGAAGTCCCCAAATCTTGATTTAAAGACTTCAAGTAGCAGATAATCCTCCAGCAAACGACCCCTGCCCCATGCTGCGGAGGAAGGCGAAAAACCTCCTCAGTCAGCTCCTTTTTTTTTTTTAAATAAATATATATGGAGATATACCTATCTCATAGAACTGGAAGGGACCTTGAGTCCAATCCCCTGCCTTCACTAACAGAACCAAGCACCAATTTTGCCCCAGATCCCTAAATGGCTCCCTCAAGGATTGAACTCACAACCCTGGGCTTAGCAGGCCCAGGGCTGGCGCTCCCATTAGGTGTCCTAGGCGGTCGCCTAGGGTGCTGCTATTTTGGGGGCGCCTGCGCCCCCGCCGCCCGTAGAAATTTGGGGGCGGGACCTTCCGCCACCGCTGTTGGGGGTGGGATTTCGGGGGCGGGACCTTCCGCCGCCTAGGGCGCCGGCAAAGCTGGCGCCGCTACTGAGCAGGCCAATGCTCAAACCACTGAGCTATCCCTCCCCCCTAGAATGCTTGAGTATTCTAGGATGCATTTCATCAGGCCCTGGTGATTTGAAGACATCTAACTTGTCTAAAGGCTGGTCTACACTACGATTTTAGGTCGAATTTAGTAGCGTTACCTCGATTTAAGCCTGGACTCGTCCACACAATTAAGCCCTTTTTTTCGACGTAAAGGGCTCTTTAAATCGATTTCTTTACACCACCTCCGACGACGGGATTAGCGCTGAAATCGGTTTTGCCATTTCGAATTTGGGTTAGTGTGGCCGCAATTCGATGGTATTGGCCTCCGGGAACTATCCCACAGTGCACCATTGTGACCGCTCTGGACATCAATCTGAACTCGGATGCACTGGCCAGGTAGACAGGAAAAGCCCCGCGAACGTTTGAATTTCATTTCCTGTTTGCCCAGCGTGGAGAGCACAGGTGACCACGCAGAGCTCATCAGCACAGGTAACCATGATGGAGTCCCAGGATCGCAGAAGAGCTCCAGCATGGACCGAACGGGAGGTACGGGATCTGATCGCCATATGGGGAGACGAATCCGTGCTAGCGGAACTCCGTAGCAGTAAAAGAAATGCAAAAACATTTGAAAAAGTATCAAAGGGCATGAAGGACAGAGGCCATAACAGGGATGCACAGCAGTGCCGCGTGAAAATTAAGGAGCTAAGGCAAGCCTACCAGAAAACCAGAGAGGCAAACGGAAGGTCCGGGGCACAGCCGCAGACATGCCGCTTCTACGCCGAGCTGCATGCCATGCTAGGGGGTGCAGCCACCACTATCCCAACCCTGTGCTATGACTCCGTCAATGGAGACTCACGCAACACAGAAGCGGGTTCTGGGGACGAGGAAGACGATGATGATGAACAGACGGGAGATGGCTCACAGCAAGGAGGCAGAGAAACCGTTTTCCCCAACAGCCAGGATCTGTTTATCACCCTGGACCTGGAGCCAGTAAACCCCGAACCCACCGAATCCCAAAGCGTGCTCGCAGACCCCGGAGAAGGGACCTCTGGTGAGTGTACCTTTGTAAATATTACACATGGTTTAAAAGCAAGCGTGTTTAATGATTAATTTGCCCTGGCATTCACGGCCAGGACAGCTACTGGAAAAGTCTGTTAACGTGTATGGGGATGGAGCGGAAATCCTCCAGGGACATCTCCAGAAAGCTCTCCTGGATGTACTCCCAAAGCCTTTGCAAAAGGTTTCTGGGGAGGGCTGCCTTATTCCGTCCGCCATGGTAGGACACTTTACCACGCCAGGCCAGTAGCACGTAGTCTGGAATCATTGCATAGCAAAGCATGGCAGCGTATGGTCCCGGTGTTTGCTGGCATTCAGACAACATCCATTCCTTATCTCTCTGTGTTATCCTCAGGAGAGTGATATCATTCATGGTCACCTGGTTGAAATAGGGTGCTTTTATTAAGGGGACATTCAGAGTGCCCGTTCCTGCTCGGCTGAACAGAAATGTTCCCCACTGTTAGCCACGCGGTGGGGGGAGGGGTGAAGTGATCATCCCAGGGAATTGGGTGTGTGTGGGGGGGGGGGGGGGGGTTAGTTGGGTTTGTGCTGCACGTTAACCCGGCAACCGCATCCCTCCCTCCTTTTAAATTGCCATACCATTTTAAATGGCCAACCCAACGGCTGCTTGGTATGGAAAATGAGGGTGCTGCTGTTTGAAACCATTCCCACATGTTATTAAGGTTAAAGAAGCCAAAAGACTGTGGCTTACCATGGCTGCCTGCAAGCCGAATTCTGTTGCCTGGCCCTGCGTGAGTGATCTCTCACACCAAATCGGCAGACCCTCAATATAAATAGAGGCAAAATACGACCTTGTAACGAAAGCATTTGTGCTATGTAATGTGAACAGCAAGGTTTAACGGGAAAGAGTGATCCTATTGTTCTCTAAAATGTGTCTTTTTAACTACCTATCTCCCTTTTCCCCCACCAGCTGCAAATGTTTCTCCTTCGCAGAGGCTAGTGAAGATTAGAAGGAGGAAGAAGAGAACTCGGGATGAAATGTTCTCGGAGCTCCAGACGGCCTCCCACGCTGACAGGGTTCAGCAGAATGCTTGGAGGCAGACAATGTCTGACTGCAGAAAAGCACAGTTTGAACGCGAGGAGAGGTGGCGGGCTGAATCGCGTGCTGAATCGGAGAGGTTGCGTGCTGAATCGCGGGCTGAATCTGAGAGGTGGCGTCAGATTGAGAACAGAAGGCAGGAGTCCATGCTCCGACTGCTGGAGCATCAAAGTGAGATGCTCCAGCGTATGGTTGAGCTGCAAGAAAGGCAGCAGGAGCACAGACCGCCACTACAGCCCCTGTGTAACCAACAGCCCTCCTCCCCAAGTTCCATGGCGTCCTCACCCAGACGCCCAAGAACGCGGTGGGGGGGCCTCCGGCCACCCAGCCACTCCACCCCAGAGGATTGCTCAAGCAGCAGAAGGCTGGCCTTCAATAAGTTTTGAAGTTTCTAATTTTTAAAGTTTTAAAGTTTTATAGTGCACGGTGTCCTTGTCCTTCCCTCCTCCCCCACCCCACCCAGCGCTTCCCTCCTCCCCCATCCCTCCTGGGCTACCTTGGCAGTTATCCTCCTATTTGTGTGAATTAATAAAGAATGCATGAATTTGAAGTAACAATGACTTTATTGCCTCTGCAAGCGGTGATCGAAGGGGGGAGGGGAGGGTGTCTAGCTTACAGTGAAGTAGAGTGAACCGGGCGGGGGCGGGGGGGAGGTTCATCAAGGAGAAACAAACAGAACTTTCACACCGTAGCCTGGCCAGTCATGAAACTGGTTTTCAAAGCTTCTCTGATGCGCACCGCACCCTGCTGTACTCTTCTAATCGCCCTGGTGTCTGGCTGCGCGTAATTAGCGGCCAGGCGATTTGCCTCAGCCTCCCACCCCGCCATAAACGTCTCCCCCTTACTCTCACAGATATTGTGGAGCGCACAACAAGCAGTAATAACAATGGGAATATTGTTTTCGCTGAGGTCTAACCGAGTCAGTAAACTGCGCCAGCGCGCTTTTAAACGTCCAAATGCACATTCTACCACCATTCTGCACTTGCTCAGCCTGTAGTTGAACAGGTCCTGACTACTGTCCAGGCTGCCTGTGTATGGCTTCATGAGCCATGGCATTAAGGGGTAGGCTGGGTCCCCAAGGATAACTATAGGCATTTCAACATCCCCAACGGTTATTTTCTGGTCTGGGAAGAAAGTCCCTTCCTGCAGCTTTTGAAACAGACCAGAGTTCCTGAAGACGCGAGCGTCATGTACCTTTCCTGGCCATCCCACGTTGATGTTGGTAAAACGTCCCTTGTGATCCACCAGTGCTTGCAGCAGCATTGAAAAGTACCCCTTTCGGTTTATGTACTCGCTGGCTTGGTGCTCCGGTGCCAAGATAGGGATATGGGTTCCATCTATCGCCCCACCACAGTTAGGGAATCCCATTGCAGCAAAGCCATCCACTATGACCTGCACATTTCCCAGAGTCACTACCCTTGATATCAGCAGCTCTTTGATTGCCCTGGCTACTTGAATCACAGCAGCCCCCACAGTAGATTTGCCCACTCCAAATTGATGTCCGACTGACCGGTAGCTGTCTGGCGTTGCAAGCTTCCACAGGGCTATGGCCACTCGCTTCTCAACTGTCAGGGCTGCTCTCATCTTGGTATTCTGGCGCTTCAGGGCAGGGGAAAGCAAGTCACAAAGTTCCATGAAAGTGCCCTTACGCATGCGAAAGTTTCGCAGCCACTGGGAATCGTCCCACACCTGCAGCACTATGCGGTCCCACCAGTCTGTGCTTGTTTCCCGGGCCCAGAATCGGCGTTCCACGGCATGAACCTGCCCCATTACCACCATGATTTTCACATTGCTGTGGCCCGTACTTTGTGAGAAGTCTATGTCTATTTCCTCATCACTCTCGTCACCGCGCTGCTGTTGCCTCTGCGCTGCTGTTGCCTCCTCCTCCTCCTCCTCCTGGTTTTGCTTTGACAGGTTCCGGCTATGCATATACTCCAGGATAATGCGCGTGGTTGTCATAGTGCTCATAATTGCCGCGGTGATCTGAGCGGGCTCCATGATCCCAGTGCTATGGCGTCTGGGCAGAAAAAAGGCGCGAAACGATTGTCTGCTGTTGCTTTCACGGAGGGAGGGAGGGAGGGAGGGAGGGAGTGGGGGCCTGACGACATGTACCCAGAATCACCCGCGACACTGTTTTTGCCCCATCAGGCATTGGGATCTCAACCCAGAATTCCAATGGGCGGCGGAGACTGCGGGAACTGTGGGATAGCTACCCACAGTGCAACGCTCCAGAAGTCGACGCTAGCCTCGGTACTGTGGACGAAGTCCGCCGACTTAATGCACTTAGAGCATTTTGTGTGGGGACACACACAATCGACTGTATAAAAACGATTTCTATAAAACCGACTTCTATAAATTCGACCTAATTTTGTAGTGTAGACATACCCTAAGTAATTTTTGACTTGTTCTTTCCCTATTTTAGGCTCTGATCCTACCTCATTTTCACTGGCATTCACTATGTTAGATGTCCAGTCACCACCAACCTTCTTGGTGAAAACCGAAACAAAGAAGTCATTCTGCCATTTCCACATTTTCTGTTATTGTCTTTCCCCCCTCATTGAGTAACGGGCCTACTCTGTCCTTGGTCTTCCTCTTGCTTCTAATGTATTTGTAGAATGTTTTCTGGTTACCTTTTATGTCCCTAGCTAGTTTGATCTCGTTTTGTGCCTTGGCCTTTCTAATTTTGTCCCTACATACTTGTGTTATTTGTTTACATTCATCCTTTGTAATTTGAACGAGTTTCCACTCTTTGTAGGACTCTTTTTTGAGTTTTAGATCATTGACAATCTCCTGGTTAAGCCAGGGTGGTCTCTTGCCATACTTCCTATCTTTCCTACGCAGTGGGATAGTTTGCTCTTGTGCCCTTAATAATGTCTCTTTGAATCCTGATAGATCCTGGGTTGCACTTAAATTCAAAAAGTGATCTTGTGTGTAAAAAGGTTGGAGACCACTGCACTAAGTCCAGCTTGCCCGGGTAGCAAGATAGACCAGAGAGCCCAAGGGGACTGTCTGTAACTCCGTGGTAAGATAGTTACAGTGATCCAGGAGTTCACCTTTGTTACTGGGTTGGTGAAATCTAATGATAGAACACACCACCAGTTTGGGGTGTCTGCCCAGCTTTTCACAGTCTGCACAGTAGGCACTCCCGGTCGTGAACCACTCCAGACAGCGTGGCAGAAGTATTGTATTCTTAATGCATTTCAGTCCATTAACAAACCTAATTGAATTCTTTAAGAGTATCATTTGCATCCTTTTCCACAGACAAACTGTGCACCCATTTGATCATCTGCATTTGCAGACAGCTCTTCAGGTCAAGCATACTTGGTGCTTTCCGTTCAACTATTCAACCTCTCCTGAGTGCTACCTATCCTTGTACAGGCATATGCTCATTTTATGCCAGATGTACAAAACAGTTTTTATTTTAAGATCTGGTGCTCATGGGTTTCTCTGTCTGTGATTGCTGTGATTCCTTGCACTCCACTCCAGCATCAAGTTGGAAAATCATGTTTCTAATGTTAAAGACCAATCCTTTGCAGACCCTTGCTTTGTAAATTTATTAAGAGACAAAGGACTCCGCGCCAAGTTCTCTGCTGGCATAACTCCATTGAGATCAATAGTTACACCAGGAGAGAATTTGGCTCTAAATTCCTGTATCCTCATCAACTCAATCATAATCATCATCATCAGAGCTTTGTCCTTTAGCTGCATTTTCAGGAATTTATTCTTTGCGGTTTTTGCTGAGAGTGAGGCACTTACAAAATGGCTGCGTTAGCGCCATCACTCTGGGCTGGACCCCTCTCGGAATGTCTAGGCTGGAGTTTTAGCCAACACCATTGTACATATTAATCTGGACACTCCCCAGATGTTTGTCCATCGGATACAAATGTTTGTCATTTCCCCGAGGGTGAGCTCTTGGTGTTGTGTTGTGTTGTGATTGCCTCCACATTTATTGTGAACAGGTCTGGTCTTTACTGTTTGTTTGTCCCAGGCGTTCTGTCTTTGTGCCTTTATCATTGGATGCATTTCTGTTTTTCCATTGTTTGTTAACATATTCATTTGGGAAGTACAATTTTCACTAGTCCTGTAAATATCCACTGTTCTTTCCTAAATCCAGTCTAGTTCTTGTAATAGTCTTGCATTGTTCTGGTTATCAGTTATTTCACAAATAATCAGGCCATCTGTTAACTGTTCAGATTTGCATAGCAAAGCTCTGTAACGTAATAGGCAATAGTCTCACCTGGCAGCTCGTTTCCTGTAAAGAAATTCACCTTTGCCTAGTGATGTTCTTGCTTGATTCCCAGAATGCTTGCATCCAGAGAGGAGACGGTCCCACAGGCCCTACAGAGAGGGCTGTGGCCCAGGGAGGTGAAAGTCTGTGTTGGTTGAAGGAGTTTCTTTCATTTGGACTTTCCTTTACCCTGGACGGTATGCAGATTTAGCCAAGGGTTAAATTAACAACCTGACTAGGTGACTTGTCAACTAGCTCTCACTTGTATAATCTTATAGGGCTGATCCCAAACCTTATGCAGCTGGGGGCAAGACCACAAACAATGAAGATACCTGCCTTCCTCTACATAGCCACTGCAGCATGCTACCAAGTATCTCCTCTTTTGCACAGGACACAAGGACGATCCTTTGCACCTTCAACAGACAGAACCTTATGAGCAGCAAAGAATCCTGTGGCACCTTATAGACTAACAGACGTTTTGCAGCATGAGCTTTCGTGGGTGAATACCATCCGAAGAAGTGGGTATTCACCCACGAAAGCTCATGCTGCAAAACGTCTGTTAGTCTATAAGGTGCCACAGGATTCTTTGCTGCTTTTACAGATCCAGACTAACACAGCTACCCCTCTGATACTAGAACCTTATGAGCATCCCACCAGATTCTGAGCCAGTTTTCACCCCTGGATGACCACTGAGCCCTACATTATATTTTTCAATTGATTTTTGTTGTGATGATTCCCTTACTGTATCGCTAAGTCTCCGTGATGCCTGGATACACTGCAAAAAAAGATGTAGGCCCATGGCTTGCAGCTTGCACACGCTATATCCCAGGTTTGGGGTCTAAATTGAAAAAAAAAAAATTGTTTGTTGGCCCAAATTTGAAAACCTCTTCCCAGAAAGATAGGAAACTGGGTCACCAGGGAGTAAGTGAGAGGCTCCCCTATTCTGTAAGAGGACCTGGTTCTCACATTTATGGTGATGGGTATGGAATAAGAACTAGAAGAGAACAGAACTTGTGGAACTCAGATGACATGCTGTGGAGCATGTGCGATCAGTGGGAGGGCACACACTAGGCCTCATGGAGGGAAAAAGAGAGGTCAGTGGATCCTTGGGGCAAACTTATTTGAACTTCACGCAGGCCACAGTAGGCTCCTTTCAAATCATTCTGGCTGGAAAGCTGAGCCTGGCTGCTCAAGATTCAGGTATTTTACAGATTATTTTACAATGAACGATTATCACAGATTCTGGGATGTGCACGACAATGCACCTGAACACAGCTGCTGTGTAATCCAGTGGCCTGGCAACAGTGGAGAGAGACTTCTGCCATGCTGCCTGGTAATGCAAGGCTGGCTCTTGTCCGGTCTGCCTGCTCCATGCCGACTCCCAAATACCAAGACTGGATCCTTTCAGTCGTGCTCCTACTCTGAGGCCCCCACATTGGCTATTTGAAATCAAATAGCCTCCAGAATAAAGGCAGCATGTGCTTTCCATGGGACTAAGACAGTGGCTGGCAGGCTCTCTGCACGGAGCACCTGCTGATGATCATCACGCTCAGAGTGCCTCTTTGTTCTCCTCCTCCATGTCTTGGGCTGCCCTGCAGTGACCCTCATGCCCCTCTCTCCTGCTACTGCTTCCTCAGGAGTAACTGGCACCATTAACACTTGTCTTGCTGCTGAAGAGGTTTGAGCATTGGCCTGCTAAACCCAGGGTTGTGAGTTCAATCCTTGAGGGGGCCATTTAGGGATCTGGGGCAAAAATCTGGGGATTGGTCCTGCTTTGAGCAGGGGGTTGGACTAGATGACCTCCTGAGGTCCCTTCCCACCCTGATATTCTATGATTCTATGTTGTCATGGCTCATTCACTTCAGACACACTGACTGCATCTGTATCGGCCTGTGGGTGGACAAGCCCTGGCCTCTTGCTTTGCCCAGTCAGAGCGTGCCGACCAGACCGATATTCTGACACAGCAGGTTGCTGTGGCTGCATGGGTGGCGGGTGACCCCCCCTCCACTTTGAGGAGGCTAGTCCCATCCGCCTGAGGCCCTACCCCCGCCAGAGGCCCGAGCCTGCCCCTGCCCCGTGGTCGGAGCTCTGAGCCCTCCACCCCCCTCGTGGATGGAAGAGCCCTGGTTTGAGCACTGGCCTGAACACCGAGCCGCCAGCCAGCCCAAGCACCAGGCCGCCAGCCAGCCCGAGCCGCCTCTGGCCATCTCAGCCTCTGGCCCAAGCCCTGAGCTCCAGGCTGCAGCTGCAGCTGAGCCCCCGGCTTCAGGAAAGAGGGGGAGTGAGGGCGGGCCCTCAGGGCAGAGCGTGGGTGGGGCCACGGCCTGGGTTAGGGGAGGCTTAACCTCCCCTGGCCTTTGATACCCGCCACCCATGTGTGTCTGCGGCTAGCAGCAGGAGCAGGCTGGGAGCTATACTGGAGGTGCTCATGTTAGCACTGTCTGGATGTGTCCCTACACAGTGTGCTGATGACCAGGAAAGGCGTTTACACACCAAGCAATGTTCATTAGCACGGCAGAAGCACAGACATGTTGAAATGTTCCCCGGTCTCTTTGCAGGCCACTCAGGGGAACAGAACCGGGTCGTGCACAAACGCCAATGTCACAGTTACTAATCGCTTTGTGGCCATCACTGGTGACAGAGAATTGGAGGGTCCAATCCAATGCCTATGGAAGTCAATGGTGTCTCTCCCACTGTGCCAGCTCTGGAGGAGACCCTAAATCTACTTTTTTTTATAAATGAAATATTTTTATATGGTAAAGGACACAGAACAACATCCCAGCACTATGAGCCCTAGGACTGTGGGCCTGTGATGGGGCACTCACCTCTTGAGTGCCTCCTAGTGGCTGGGAGTAGTACTGCAATCGTTATCCCACTCCAGGATGCCCCCAGTAGGTTGCCGACCTCACTAGGCAAGTCTTCAGTGGCTCAGCCCTCCAGCCAAGTCACGCAGTCAAATGGATGAACCCTTCCCGGGTAGCAAGAAGTCCAATACGCTGTCGGCCCTCACCAGGGTCTTCAGCCCTGTCTCTGGGCCCTTTAACCCTCGGGTTGCTCAACAAGCTTTGTCCCCTTCTTGGGGGTTAGGCCGCTTCCCCAGTGGCTGGTGCAGGAAACTGGGCCACTACTCCAGGTCCCAACCCAGGGACCCTGTACACAGCAGCCCCATACCGCTGCCTCCAGTTCGCTGCTGCTATTCCTGGGCCTTTTCCCACTTAGCCCCTTTCCTTCCACCCCTTACTGTACGGTTACAGTTCTCAGGTCCTCTCATTCCCAGGACTAGTAAATCAGCCCGTCAAGTTCCTCTGGCCAAAGTGGAGCCCCCCAACCTCACACCTCTGCCCCCAGCCAGGAACTGTCCTGGTCAGCCCATGCAGCTCCTTTTATCTGAGCCTGCTGCACTCTGATTGGCTGCTTCTGTGCAGCTTTTCTAGGTAGGTCTGGAGGACCCACCTCCGCTGCTCCTTCCTGGGGTGGGGTGTAGTAGGATTGCAGGACCTCCAGCAGGGAGCCTCGAAGGGCCAGGTACCAGGTACGCCCGGTCACATGGCCCAATCCAGCTCCCACTGAAGTCTGTGTGTCTGCATCTTTGCATTGACATCAGTGGGACATGGATCAGCCCTTAACACAGGTACGCAATGTGAACAAGGGCATGTGATTCCAGTCTGTGGCTAGAACTGTGGCGAGCTCTTGGCCAGAACCACATCACAGAATCAATTAAATGAGACAGAGAAAGATTTGCCACATTCTTTGCAGCTGGGACCAGAATACTCATCCCGCATGCAGGAATATTTTAGGAATGTGATGAGAGAAATTAACTTTAAATCTGTCTCTGCCTATAATATTACAACAGCTTGATTCTCCTTGCAGGGATGTCTCAGGCAAGGGAAAGATTGAAAATGTCTTTAAAATTCTCTAATCCTTCCAGACTAGCTGCTCCTAACTGCACACTATTCCCACCCACCCCCTGAGGGAATCAAAGGCCCAGCCAGCTGATCATGCCCTCAGACTCTATGACAATCACATGTACCCGGTCAGGAAACAGAAACAATGCCATGTGACTAAGGTGACCAATCACATAGTGGCAATAACAAATAGTGGATACCCACGGTAACAAGTTCTTGAAGAACCCAGAGTTTGTGTTCAGCTTGTGTAAAGTGTGTGCCAAGCAATTTTGAATAACAAACACATTTATCAAGAACAAAGTGTGTTCAGAAAGGATTCCCAAAGAGAAAATGGCTGCCGTACATTGTGTTATCCCTTCTGACCCGGGCAGTTAGCCAATGTTTGGGGCCTCGCGGGTTGTTTCCGTTAGAAGAAGTTGATGACAGACGAAGGAATTTCTTTGATGAAATCCTGTTTATTTACCAAAATGTCCACAAAGTGCTGTTCCCCTGCACACAGCAGGGACTCAAACAACAGGGGGTGGGTTCTTTGCTCATAGCTCCAAGCCCCTTTCCAGCCAGCACTCTGGTCAAAAAAGCTCTCCCTCTTGGCTTTCTCTCAGAGCCACGTTATCAGTGCTCCTCTTGCTGTCTACTTCTGCTCCCAGATACTCACCTCCATGACAACAATATCCAGCCCCTGTGTTTCCATTCAGCCCGCAAAGAAACCACTCTGCCCACTCAGCTTCTCTGACCAGCCTTGCATGTGTCCTGTGTTTTGGGCAGTGGCTCCTATTGCTTCAGCTATCTCAGTCCAAAAAGGAGTTTACTTGCTTCTTATATTTCTCCTGAATGAAGGGCAGCTGGCATGTCACCAGCTTCAATGAGGTTTTGCCCAACCCCCAGTTGAATAAATTGGCTGTAGTTCATGATGCAGTCATCTCTAGCAAGGGGAGTAAACATATTTCAAGGCTGGAAGCTATTAAAAAGTCTGACAAGAAGCCAGCAGAATGTATGGTTGCAAGCCAGCTATTTCTGCTCTGGCAGCTCTTATAAAACAGTATAGAGACCCACACGTTTATAATGGTCAAGATCCAGCCACTTACGTGCTCACAGTACAATCTCACAACGTGTGTAATGGTTCTGAACTGGATTACAGCTGTTACACCTGTTTCTAGGCTCACGGCACATTCGGCAAAGACACTGTCAGACCCAGAAGGGTTGGGAACCTACTTTTTCTGGAATTCTGACAATTATAAACTCCACCGGGCAGGTGGCAGACTTTATAATGACCATGAAGTGGGTACGTTTAGGAATATGGTATTACAAACTCCACCGAGCAGCCAAAGAGTTGATACATTCGTGATGACGACTATGATGATGATTGTGACGCTGGCAGACCAGGTCAGATCAGGGCCACAGGCCAATTCGCTTGTGTGTTAGTATAGATCAAAGTGAGTACAGGTCTGTCTCATCTTACGCTGGGGTTACGTTCCGCGGTCAGGGCATAAAGCGAAAACCGCGTATAGTCAAAATTACATTGAGTGTAATGGTGGGCAGAATCGCCCGCACTACAGAAACTGTATTTAAATTGTTATTTTTCTCTTTTTTTTTTCTCTTGTTTTTGCGCCTAAGATACGACAGATCTGTAATGTATAAGTGTGTATTCAGATGTTTAAACTTCATGAAAACTAGCGGGATGTTACTTGTATTGTTTTCACTTATCTGATCCTGTTATAATGTAATAGCACACATTTACACTGTGTATATCCAGGTAACTAAATAACCCCTCAAAAATCTTGTGACATGCTAATGAAGGACTTTAACAGAAAATGCTAATTTCGAAGCAAGTTGCCATTAAGTATCATGGTTGGAGGTCAAAAGACTAAGTGCATTCCTCACTCATCATTATCAAAGGAAAAGCCCACATGGGTAGAGACACTGTCAGCTTGTGTTCTGTCAGAAGAAGATCTAAGAATGGATTCAAAGAAAGATCCTTCATCTCTGGGCTGCCTGGATTCTAATCAGGAGGACTAACTGAACAAGAAGACGGAGATCCCCAGAGTTATTCTAAATAGCCCTGGGAGACTTTTGGGAAACTGGCAGATTTACAACATCTCGGCTGCCATTTGGAATTACAAACTGTGGCTCACCTGTTATTAGATTTTACCTGCTTTAGCCTCTCAATAACTCTCATTTCCTTTTCTTAGTTAATAAACCTTTAGTTAGTTTACTATGGAATTGGCTGCCAGCGTTATCTTTGGTGTGAGATCTGGAGAACCAGTTGATCTGGGGTAAGTGACTTGTCTCTTGGGACTGGGAGCAGCCTGCTGTGGTGTGATTTTTGGTTTAAGTGACTGTTATCACAAAGTTCAGTTTGAGTGGGTGGCAGGAGAGACTGGAGAGTCTAAGGGGACTGTCTGTGACTCCATGGTAAGACTGGTACAGTGACCTTTTCTCACTGATTTGATCCTGGCTTGGTGAAATCTAATTATAGAACCTACCACCAGCTTGGGGTGTCTGCCCTTGTTTTCCGACAATCTGCCCTGAGATAGTCACTCACTGTTGAGAGCCACTCCAGACAGTGTGACAATGATAATGATTGACAGCACTTAGGAGCCCCAGTAATGGATCAGGGTGCTGTATAAACACAATAGCCAGTCCCTGCTCCAAAGAGCGTACAATCGAAGTATAAGATGTGAGACAACAGGTGGATACAAGAGGGAGTTGGGAGAGCCCCAGCAAACAATGTGACAATAGCGATCAGCAGGAAGAGCAGCGGTCACTGGCTCTTTCTCAAATACATAGACTCTCAGTTCCTCACACTGCCACGCCCCAGCACTAAATCCATTGACTCCTGTGGACTTTCTCCAGATGTGCTCTTGTGCTCATAGGAGCAGAATTTGGCCCCAGTGTTGATCATGGCTGTCATGCATTAAACTCTCCACTCAACAGTCCATGCACAGGCCTGCTTCACACCCCCAAGATGCACGGCTTTGACTCGAGGTGTAATGTTAAACCGGTGCAACTGTGTGTGCGGACACCCTTCCATGAGTCTACGCCTGGCTTAAATCGGCTTAGCTTGCACCGCTACGTTTGGCGGGGGGAATGCATGTGTCATGAGGACGTGTGGCCAGAACGTCCCAAGGAATTCATACACGGGACAGACTGGCTCAGCAGTAGGGTGGCTATTCCAAAGCCAGGCACACTCTGCATTTATATTGACCCCTTACACCTAACTGAAGCTCTGAATGCTCCCATTATCTTTTACCATCCCTTGAAGAGATTCTGCCCGGACTCCCCAGAGCGCAGGATTTTCTGTGTCAGGCCTGGTCTAGATTAGAAAGTTTTACCAGTTAAACACATCTCTGTGTGTGTCCTCAACCAGTGTTAGTTCCTGCTAATAAAACCCTGACTTTCTGTTGGCAGCTGAATCCAGCCTCCCTGAAAGACATCCGCCATCCGCTGGCACTGTTTTACCAGGAGAATGCCAATGTGCATGCTGCATTACCTGTACCGCTAGCAGCAGCCCCATAGTGCCCCCAGCCCCGCAAGAGTGACTGCTGTGGGTCCCGTTTTGAACTCTGCTGCCCCCAACCCCTTTAAAATGTCTCTCTTCCTGCTAACCCACCTTGGCAAGCACTCAGGTATGGCTTCACGTACAGCAACGGCTAGACCGCCTGCTGCTGCGTGTTCCAGCAGAGAAGTCCTAGAGCTCCTGAGCCTGTGGGGAGAAGGGGCAGCGTAAGCCCAGCTGTGGAATAGCTGATGAAATACAGATGGCTATTCAGACCTTGCAGAGGGCATGGAGCGAGCTGGAGTACAACAGGGATGAGCAGCAATGCTGGGTGAAGGAGAAGGAGCTGCAGCGATCCTATCAAAAAACAAGGGGGGCCAACTGAAAATCAGCCAGCCCCTGCACCTGCCGCTGCTACTGGATGTTAGGATATAGATATTCAGGCCTGTCTGTAGGCCTATACTTTAAGAATGTAGGTCTATGTTTATCATTTAGCTAGTTATAGAGGTATAAAAGAAAGAATTAAAATTACTGTCTGCCGGTGTAAGGGCCTTTTCTCACTGTGACAGTCTGAGGCCCTGTTCTTAAGCTAAGGCCTTTGGCTAAGCAGTGGGAGCAGCCATAAGCTGGAAAGCAAACGGTCATATCCTCACACATTTCAAACCAGTCATATTGAAATCAGGCAATCTGGGGCTGTTAGAAAGGTGATCCGATCTATCACCTCCAGAGAAAGGGAAGAGCCTAGAAGATGGTTAAAGAAAACTTAGTTTGATAGCATCCTGCCTGGCAAGAAATCACTTCTCGATAGTTGTGGTTGTGAAACCCTTATTTCTGTATGTTTTATCTTTCTGGCCCCCACTTTTCTATTGTTAATCTGTCTGGTTCTCTAATTGTTTCTGTCTGCTGTATAATTAATTTTGCTAGGTGTAAGTTAATTAGAGTAGTGGGATATAATTGGTTAGAGAATTATGTTACAATATGTTAGGACTGGTTTGATAGATTTCAGTAAAATGATTGGTTAAGTTATAGCTGAGAATATTACTATATAAATTAGGGGCAAACAGGAAGTAAATTGGGATTTGAAAATAAGGAAAAAGGAACTTGGATTTAAGCTTGCTGGAAGTTCACCCCAATAAACATCAAATTGTTTGCACCTTTGGACTTGGGGTCTTGTTGCTCTCTGTTCACGCGAGAAGGACCAGGGAAGTGGGAGGGTGAAGGAATAAGCCCTCTACCACTGAATGCCATATTTGGCAGGGACCCTACTCCCACTTTGTCAGACCTGAAGGAAGGCGGCCTGGCAGTGGCCAGTGATGAAGAGGAGGGGGATGACAGGGGTGCAGACGGGGGTGCAGAGCCCATGGACAGCCAGGAACACCTTGAGACCCAGCCGTACCATGCCCAGACACAGAGCCCAGCGAGGAAGGGGAAGGGAGTTCAGTACATGTTTTAATGCACACTTCCATTTTCTTTTTACTCTCTTCATGGGCCCCTCCCCCTTTTGCCCTCCTCCACCCCTCCGTTGCCCTTCCAAAATGGCAGCTGAGCACACACGGGCCAAGGACAAAGGAATTGCCTTTTCAAGTAGCCAGTTTATTTTAAATTGTGCCCTGGCAGTTAAGTGAGAACAGACTGTCTGTGTTTAAAGACTCTCAGCGTATAGTCATGTCAAGATTCAGGCCTTTTGCAGGGCAGCCAGCCAGAATCTCCACCATCCACCAAATCCAGGCATTACCAAGGTGCTGAAATTGATACCTGAGCATTCTAAGGTCAGAGATGGTTTCTGGCAGGTAAACTCGATGAAGAAAGCAGCTGTTTGACCTTCTGGAGCTCTGTTGGCAGGTACAGACGGCTGCAAATGGCATTTGGCATTGTCTCTGGTGCCGGAAGAGTACTAGACATGTAGGCACGGAGGGCTGGAGCGATTGCAGAGGGCATCATAGTGACGGCTATGGAGACTCCCTCAAAGAGGCTAATGCTGATCATGTTTGTAACCTGAGAGCACTGCTCAACAGGAACAAGACAACTGAGTCTCCCTGCTTTGGGGAGTTGTTCATGATCTGTCCAAGTTCCTGCCACTCCTCTACCTAGTCCATGAATGCTAGTCAGGGGGAGGGATAGCTTGGTGGTTTGAGCATTGGCCTGCTGAACCCAGGGTTGTGAGTTCAATCCTTGAGGGGACCACTTAGGGATCAAGGCAAAAATCTGTCAGGGATGGTACTTGGTCCTGCTGTGAAGGCAGCGGACTGGTCCAGCTCTATGAGATAGGTATATCTCCATATTAAAAAAAAAAAAAAAAAAGTCTTGGGAGACTGGCAGGGAGAGATGCTAGACAGGGCTGGGCTCAGCTCTGTACATGAGCCTCATGAGCCTCTTATCAACAGAGACACCTGGGAACAGGGATTAATGTTTGTAGTATCTCAAACATCCACCCAGAGACTCAGCTGCTAAGATCTGCTCTGGAAGCTCCACTCAGGGAGCTGCCTGGAGCCCCACAGATCCCCTGGCCGATCAGTGCCTGAGCCAGCCCTGCTGTGATTTGTAATTAGAGAGCTGTCGAAGAATTTGTTCTGAGCCCAATCCCCAGTGTGGGGTTTGTGATTCGTCTGCTGCCTGGGTATAGCTTGGTTATTTAAAAGGATTCATTGAGGAGTTTGGAGGAAGGATTTTCAATCCCTGCTGTTTGCAGACTGTTCCGTTCCACTGACGACGATTTGTGGGTTGGGATTGATCAGCTGAATCACATGTTTCTGCTTCTGCTTGGATGACTGGAAGTTCTAAATAAGGCAATAATGAATGAACAGTGAGCAGCAGACAGGGACAAGTGAATAATACCTTGCTTGTGACATTGAGGTTAAGGGCTGAGTGCCATATTTCCAACCTGGCTCAGTGCATTGGGGCATGGTGGGCTGAGAACTTGGACTTAAGGCTGTTAGCGTCGGGTTCAATAGGAATGAGAAGACAGGGTGTGTGTCAGTTGCATTAGTAGAGCCAGGTCTACAAGAGAAAGTTGCACTGGTTTAGCTACAGTTGTGCATATACACTGAGTTAGTTAAACTGGTGCCAAACCCCATATGGCACTTTCATCTTAAACCAAATTAAGAGTGTCCACACAGGGGACTGCACTAGAGTAGGCTTTTGGCTTGTTCCACTGCCACCCCTTCAGCTCCATTTCTGCATGGATTCCCGCCACCGCGCCTCCTGGCACTCGTTGTTGAATAATCTTTCCTTAGAGTCAGTGTTATTTGGGCATTGCTCACCTGTTGTTCCCCAAGGGGTTGGAGCCTGTGGGGAGTGGTTCTTTCTGGTGATTTCCTGCCTTTGGATGTAAGTGAGAGCTGGGCTACATTTTTTGATTAACAATTTATTCACCAAAAACGCAGTTTCGGGCTGACTAGACCTATTTGCAAATTTGGGTCGAATTTGTCAAATAGTTTTGGCTGGAAAAAATATTGTTGTTAGCTGGGTGAACCCTTGCTGTGAAATTGAGATGGGTAGAGGTGAAGTCACCCTTCAGTCAGCAGAACTGTAAGTCCCCACCTAAGACAAAAGGATGTGTGAATCCACCCAGAAGCTTTGGCTGAGTGTTGCTTTGGGTGGGAGGCACGGGGATGGGGAGGCAGAACACAAAGAAAATGAGAACAGATAAGAAAGAAGGAGACATTCTCAGGAGCATCTCAAAGCAAGTGGCTGACCCTGGAAGAAACTTGGGGAGAGGTTTTTGGGTTGGGGTGCTGCGGAAGAGAGTGCTCGGGATGCTGTGAGCAAAAGAGGCTGTTTCTTGCAGTTTGATTTCTTCTGTGTTCGGAGACACTGGACTTTGTACATTGTAAATAAACACAATTGCAGCAGAGAAATACTGGCCAACCACCAATTTCTGCTCCACACTAGAACACCCAAACTTTGACTAGCCACTGTGGTCAAAAGGGGCAACAATACTGAAAATGTTGGAAGGTTTCGTTTTGAAGTTTTCTAAATGGAATGTTTTGACCTTTAATTTTGAAACCACATGGAATTTTGAAAAGTAACACGATTTATCTAAAAAAACACCCGAAAACTAAACAAAGCAAAACAAAAAAAAGAAACCATTTTATTTGGGTTGAACAAAACATTTTGTTTGACCCTAAGCATTTTGCTCAACACAAAACTATTTTCCCCTGGATTTTTCAGTTCAGCCAATAAACTGACAAATCAATTATTTGCTCAGCTCTGTTGCAAGTGGATGGAGGCGTGAAACGGACAAGGGGGCAAATGCATCTTAGCTAGTCGTTCCTTTATTTTTATGGCTTTGGTGCAAGTGAGAAATCTGAACTGTCAGCAAGTGAAGGTGTTTGTCTGGCTTCATCATTGTGAGCTCATGTCTTGTGGCACCATGGGAGAGGTGGGTTTCGAGGAAGGATCTGAATGAGGAAAGACTGGGGACTCGGCAAACTGGATTAGAGAGAGGTCATTCCACGGAGTGAGGAGGAGCAGGTGGAAAACGCACAGAGATGGGAGAGGAAACAAAGGGGTGTCAAGAATCTCAGGGACTGGCTAATTCCCAGGGGACTGTTAGGGGCTGTGTAGCCATTTGCAGCGCACAACGGCAACTTCATTGGTCCTACAACCTTGGACAACGTCTACACTAGGCAATTAGATTGGTTGAAATGTGTCGCTCAGGGGTGTGAAAACTCCACCTTCCCGAGCGATGCAGTTAAACCGACCTAACCCGCTGTGTAGACAGCGCGAGGTTGACAGATGGTGGGTTACCTACACTGATACGCGAGGGTCTCCCACTGAAGCGCTGCAGCAATGCCACTGTAGCGGTTTATGTCTAGACAAGCCCTTATGAATGATGTTACATTTTCCTGTGCACCAGCGGATGGCGCTCTTTATATCAACTGCCTACCTATGCACATGTGTCTCCAGCCACATCCTTTATACAGAACTCCTGTGACAGTGGGGAGGTGGCTAGGGAAGGGCTGGGATATGGGCTGGTGAGCAGGGAGCATGGGTGGAGGGTGAAACCCCCCCTTCGAGGAGGCTAGCCCCTTGGCCCTGCCCCTTCTAGCCCCCTTTGCCCCCCGGAGCCCCAAGCCCCCCTCCCCAAATGCGGCCGGAGGAGCCCTGTCCGAACTGCCCTGACCCCTTGGCCAGCCCAAGCACCTGCTTGACCCTCAGGCTGGCCTGAGCACAGGCCTGACCCCCGGGCCAGCTGGTCTCATGGCTCCTTCTGTTTTCATTCCCTTCTCATTGCTCTGACTCTTTGAGAGACGAATGGCTAGAGACCGGCCAGTGCTGGTCAGAACCTCCCAGCCATTAGCTCTCCCAACTGTAGGCGCCGACTCCGTGGGTGCTCCAGGGAAAAAAAATAGTGGGTGCTCAGCACCCACCAGCCACAGCTGTTTGGTGGCACCTCTGATCAGCTAATCGGGGCACCGCCAATCAGCTGATGGGGATGCTACCAAACAGCTGTTTGGCGGCTTGGGCAGGGGTTTGGGGGAGGGCGGAGAGCAGGAAGTGGTGGGTGGGGGCCTTGGGGAGGGGGCGGAGTGGGGCAGGAAGAGGCAGAGCAAAGACAGGGCCTTGGTGGGAGCAGCGGAGAGGGGGCAGGGCCTAAGGGTGGAGCTGGGGTGGAAAGTGAAAGTCTGCACCTATGCCCCCAGCCCCTGGGCCCGGTGGGCCAGTACAATGGGCCGGCTGTTGAAGAAAGATTGGAGGGACCCCTTCTAAAAGGAAAGATTGAGTCTTCCTTGTTACACGGAATAACAGCGCGGGGCAGGGAGGGGGCTCCCTGCCAGCAGCTGTGTTGAGAGGAGCCAGAGCTCAAGGAGGAGAGCGGGAAAATGGAGTGAAACATCCTGTAACATTGAAGCATCTGCTGCCGTGGCTGCATGCAGCATGTGAGCAGGGCGTGTGCGCTGGGAGCAGCGGCTCATGCTTCCCACCGGGACAGGCCAGGCTCCCCTCCGCGGGGGCGACGCTGAACGCTGTTTCCAATTATTACCGAGTGCGCTTTTCCCAGGGACAATCCCAGGGAGCCGATGATCTCGAGTCCTTGGGAGTGCTGATAAGTGACTCATGAGGGCGAGAAGCCTGCGTGTCCTGAGCAGGCCAAGGAGCCTGCGAATGCGTGCTAATGGGCTCAGGGAATGATTGGTCAGAGCCATGATTTTCCGGTTATTACCTAGCGCTGCGGAGGCCTTGGTTTCATGCACATGAACTGATTCCCGTTACTGACAGTCTGTTCTCCCCAGAGCTGATATATCTGCAGTAACCCACCCACCTCCTGGACAAGGGCACGGGGCCCATGACCATATATAAGATGTTCAAATGGCGGCCCTTCTTTGGGACCAGTGAGCACGAAGCCATTGATTTCAGTGCGGCACCGGTCAGGGGGACAGCAAGACTGTCTCTGGCAGGTGTTGCCTGTCTCTCTGCGGTCGAACCCCAACACAGGGAAGCATCTCTCTGTCTGTCAGGTCCAGATGTTCCTGCTGGTTGCTGCACAGCTGTCCGCGTAACCTGATCCTCGCTCACAACAGGCAGCTGCCATGCAGCAGGCCCCCCGGGCACAATTTGGCTAATGGCAGCCAATTACCTCTGCCCACGGACAGCTCGCAGCTTCACAGAGGAAGGGTCTCCCCAGAGATATAAATGTTTCATTGGCTCTTTTTACTCACTAGGGCACCCTCATCAGATGTTCAGGAGGGTCATCCCAGGGCACCCTTGGGAGCACAGTCAGTGTCTGTGATGGGGGCTGTCACGGAGTGAGGGGGAGTCAGGGCCCTGCACCCCCGGCTTCCTGTGATTCACCATGACTCTCAGCCAGCCAGTAAAACAGACGGTTTATTGAGACGACAGGAACACAGTCCAAAACAGGTCTTGCCGGTACAGACAACAGGACCCCCTTTAGTTAGGTCCATCTGGGGGCCCCAGGGAGGCCACAGCCCCGTGGGGAAGCCCAAGCCCTGTCGGGCCACCCCTCTCCATTTCCAGTCAGCTCCAAAAACTGAAAACCCCTTCCAGGCATCTCCTTTCTCCCTTCCCCCCCGGCTCCTCCCCCAGCCTTTGTCATTTGTCCAGATTCCCGGTCAGAGGTGTTACCTGGTCTTCAACTCCCCTCCTGGGTTCTCATGTTACATGCCCAGGTCTCCTCCCTTCCCCAATGCAGGCAGTCCGAGCCAAGCTCCCCTGCAACCTTCCCCCTCAGTATTCAAAGAACACAACAAAACATTCTCACTTCGTCACATCTCTCCCCCCTTCGAGACCGAACTGAGCAGGGTCCCTTCAGCCAGTGACCTGGGGAAGTTCGAACCTAGCAACGTTCCCATGGATGCCCCATCATCTCTCCCATTCCTTGGTGAGAGTTACACCAGGCCCTTCCAGTTTTCTGTCCCCCTTTAGGTCGGGTCTGCTCGATGGCACTCGTAGTCCACGTGTGGGGAGGCTTATGCGGCCTGTGCCATTTTTCCACCCCCATACCCCTGGGGTTCAGACTGGGATGGGGTCTTCTCCCAGCGTTCCACTCTGGAGGACTATGATTCGGGCTCCCTTGGTGAAGAGTCCCCCTTTTTACCTTGGCCACCCCCTGGAAAGGCTCCTCTAGGCTGGGCAAGGGTCCCAAAGCTGTTTTCCCCTTGTTCCGGGCCTTCCTCACCCTCTGACAGGGGTCACAGGATCGGCAATACTGCCGGACCGTAACAAAGACCCCCGGCCAGTAAAATTCTGTAGCAGCCTCTGCTGGGTACGCCAGATTCCCTGGTGCCCTGAGAGGGGGGTGTCATGGGCCCAGTACAGCAGCTGGCGGCGATACTTCCGGGGTACCACTAGCTGTCTCCTGACTCCCTCTGACTCCATTTCCTCGGGGGGAGCCCATTCTCAGTACAGGAACCCCTTCTCCCACAGGAACCTTTTCCGGCATCCTCTCCCCATGGTCTGTACGGCACTGAGGTTGGCCAGGTCCCTTATCTTCCACAAGGAGGGATCTTTCTGCAACGCCGCCTGGAACTCAGCGACTGGGACAGGG
Organism: Platysternon megacephalum; assembly: GCA_003942145.1. Lineage (NCBI taxonomy): Eukaryota > Metazoa > Chordata > Testudines > Platysternidae > Platysternon > Platysternon megacephalum. The sequence goes on from QXTE01000299.1 coordinate 145,041, forward strand.
ATGGGGACCTGCTCCGTCCCGCTGGCTGGGTCCGAGGCCGCAGCCTCTCTGAGTCGTATCCCTGGGCGCCCCCTCCCCACCGGTTTAGGGTCCTGCACCTCGGGCAAGGTACCCTCCCCAAGGTCAGGGCGCAGTGCCCCTCGCTGGCTCTGACTATGGGTCATGACCAGAGCACCCTGGGGGTTACTTGGCCAGTCCTCCAGGTCCCTCCCCATCAACACCTCAGTGGGCAGATGGCGGTGCACCCCCACGTCCTTGGGGCCCTCCTTGGCCCCCCATTTGAGGTGTACCCTCGCCACGGGCACCTTGAATGGGGTCCCGCCCACCCCCGTCAGAGTCAGGTAGGTGTCGGGCACCACCCAATCTGGGGCCACCACCTTGGGCCGGGCCAGCGTCACCTCTGCACCCGTGTCCCAGTATCCATTGACCTTCCTCCCATCCACCTCCAGGGGAACAAGGCACTCTCTCCAGAGGGACAGCCCCACGCCCACCCTGTAAACCAAGAACCCTGAGTCTGGAGCATCCAGCCCTCCAGAGGAGTGGGCCTGGGGTCCTCCTCCCTCCTTAGCAGGTGGTACGCTGACAGCCCCCCTGGCCTGGGAGCGCTGCCCCTCGTCCGGCTGGGTCTCTACCCAGTCAACCCTCTGTGGTTTGGGTCTGCTCAGTCGTCCCTGAGCCTGAGGCACTGGGCCTGTATGTGGCCTCTTTGGCCACAGTAATAGCAGCCCATGTCCCGTGGGTCCTCTCGAGCGGGTCGGATGGACCGGACACCCGGTGTTCCCCTTTGGTGGGGGTTCTCCATATTTCCCCGCTGGGAGGTTTCGTGGTGACTCTCTCTCGGCATTGTGGCGGGCCTACTCTTCTGGGACTCCTCCCTGTTATCCCCTGCCCGACTCTTCACAAACTCATCGGCCAGCCGCCCTGCGTGTCGTGGGTTCTCTGGCTTTTTGTCCTTCAAACACAGCCTCAGGTCGGATGGGCACCACTCATACAGGTGCTCCAGTACCAGCAATTTAACCAAGTCCTGGTTTGTCTGGACCCCATCTGCCCACTTGGTGGCGTATCCTTCCATGCGGATGGCTAGTTGCAGATAGGAGACCTCAGGGGTTTTAACCTTACTCCGGAACCTTTCCTGGTACATCTCAGGAGTCAGCCCAAACTCACGTAGCAGGGCCCTTTTGAATAGTTCGTAGTCCCCTTTCTCCGCCCCTTCCAGTTGGCGGTACAATGCCACGGCTTTGGGGTCCAGTAAGGGGGTGAGGACCCGGAGTCTGTCCGCAGGATCAACCTGGTGCAGCTCGCAGGCCGTCTTGAAGGCATCCAGGAAGTCATCCATGTCCTCCCCCTCCTTCCGCTGGGCCAGGATGCACTTATCGAAGCTCCGTGCAGTCCTGGGTCCCCCCTCACTCACCGCCACTGGGGGCTCGCTGCTCCTCAGCCTCGCCAGCTCCAATTCATGCTGCCGCTGCTTTTCCCGTTCTGCTCGCTCCTCCACTTCATGCTGCCTTTGTCTCTCTTTCTCCTCCACTTCATGCTGCCTTTGTCTCTCTTTCTCTTCCACTTCATGCTGCCTTTGTCTCTCTTTCTCCTCCTGTTCATGCTGTCTCTGTTTCTCACGATCCGCCAGCTCTCTCAGTTTTAGCTCTCTCTCCCAATTCCAGCCACCCCCCCTCCATGGATGCTGAGCGTCACCGGGAGGATCCCCTGTTGGCCGGGGGTGTCACGGTGCCCTCGGTATTCGCTGGGCTCCTCCCCACCCTTCCCCTAGGCATAGGAAGGAGGGGTCTCGAGAAGCCCTCAGCAGCTGGCTGACCACTCCCAGCTGGGACAGACACTGGTGCCTGCGCTGCATCTGCCAGGCTGCTTCCCTCAGAGACAGGAATCAGTTCATTCGAGCGATCTCCCTCCTCCAGCTGGGCAATGAGCTGTTCTTTGGTGAGCCTCCCACTGCGCAGCCCCCTTTGCCTGCACAGCTCCACCAGGTCGCTCTTAAGCCGCTTGGCATACATCTTCCTGCTGGCCACTCATAGGCCTGGGTGCTCGCCGCTCCCCACAGTTTCCAGGGAGACCCCTAGTGTGCCAGCCCTTCTCGAGATCACCACCTCTCTGCCAGGGTCGAGCTGCAGACTCCTCCGCCCCTGGGACCGCTCGCCGCAATCCTCTGGGGGACCCTGTTACTGCCAAAGTCCTTCTCACTGGTCACACGCTCCCAGGGGTTAATCACTCCTGAAACCGTCCCTCGCTGACGCTTCAGCACGCCTGGTCCCCGTCAATCCCCCTTTGTTTTACTGCTCCTCAGTCACTTACTGCAGGAAGCGCCGTCCACAGGGTGCAGTAGATCCCACCTCTGCCACCAGTTGTCACGGAGTGAGGGGGAGTCAGGGCCCTGTACCCCTGGCTTCCTGTGATTCACCATGACTCTCAGCCAGCCAGTAAAACAGAAGGTTTATTGAGACGACAGGAACACAGTCCAAAACAGGTCTTGCCGGTACAGACAACAGGACCCCCTTTAGTTAGGTCCATCTGGGGGCCCCAGGGAGGCCACAGTCCCGTGGGGAAGCCCAAGCCCCGTCAGGCCACCCCTCTCCATTTCCAGTCAGCTCAAAAAACTGAAAACCCCTTCCAGGCGTCTCCTTTCTCCCTTCCCCCCCGACTCCTCCCCCAGCCTTTGTCCTTTGTCCAGATTCCCGGTCAGAGGTGTTACCTGGTCTTCAACTCCCCTCCTGGGTTCTCATGTTACATGCTCAGGTCTCCTCCCTTCCCCAATGCAGGCAGTCCCAGCCAAGCTCCCCTGCAACCTTCCCCCTCAGTATTCAAAGAACACATCAAAACATTCTCACTTCGTCACAGGGGCATGTTAACTTCCCTTTGAAAACACTGTCCGTGCAGAGAGCGCATGGCCGGGCCACGCTAGCCTCGCAGGGGGTGGCAGCTCAGAAACAAACCAAACAGAACAGAGCAAACAATACAGGATTGCCCTGCTCTCGTCTTTCCCTCTGAAGCACCTGGCACTGGCCATGGTCAGAGACAGGATACTGGGCTAGATGGACCATTGGTCTGACCCAGCATGGCCATTCTTGTGACGACAGAGACGGCTCACAGCACATGTGCTTCCCATCCCACTGCGCACACCAAGGCTGCATCTCCACTGGGAAAGGCGATGCCAGCAGTGGGGAGGTGGGCTCAGAGCAGGCAGGATTTTCATTAGAGCTCAGCACAGTGGGAACTGATTGTGGATGTTGAGCATTTGGACACCTGATCTTGAAGGCCCAGTCCTGTATCCCCCTCCTTCCTTAGCCAGGGACTGGGGAACACAGTTGTGACACTGAGCCAGATAGGGTTAAGTGACTTGCAGGTTAAATGACCTAAATTCTATCGTTAAAGTAGGGTGACCAGATGTCCCGATTTGACTGGGCTGTCTGGGTGGGAGCCCAGGGCTAGGTTGCTTTAAGGGAACTGTGTTTGTGGTTTCTGGCTAACCAGTAACATATTGCGGGTGCTGTTTTGTTCCTGGCTTGGTGCATCTAAGTATTAGAACAACCACCAGTTTTGGGTATTGTCTGCCCCACTCTTTACAGTTTGCCCTGATTGAGCAATCTCAGTGTGGCCCCCGCCCCCCCGGGCCTCCCCGGCCCAGCGACCATGGACACAACAGTCTGGGAGACAGTCAGTGCCGTTGGGCCCGGTGACCTAGTAGACATCTGGATGCCATGTAGAGTAAGGTCGGGCAGTGCTGCCAGGAAATAGCTGCACACACATACGCCTGGCACCCTTCCTTAACCACCCTAGCCACAAGCCAGCGGCATTTCCTGCTGTGCATGCACAGATCCAGATTTTCAAATGTCCATCCAGCTCCTTACTGCACCTGGTGCTGGAACGCTGGTGTGATGGCCCCGTCCGTGTTTGTGTGCCATTGGCATCAGGCCAGCACTGAGCCCATAGCATCTCATCATCTCCCTTAGGGGGCCGACAGCTGAGGTTTGAATAGACTGGATTGAGCCTTGTGGGACTCCGCAGGCGGGAGCTCCTGAGGCGGAGTGACAGCTAGCTTCATCGTAATCCCCCTCTGGACAGCTCTGTGAGCAATGTGGAGAGCCAGCTGAAGACGGCTCTGTCACCCTGCCAGGTGTCTGCAGAAGCTCATGGCTGGAAGCATGGCAGGCTGATGATAGAGTGTCCAGCATGGCATCGCCCAGCACTGCCAGCATGGGCATCTTCCTGTCCCCTTGTGTGAGTCTGATTGCCAGGCCTAAAGGGTGCTGTTGTGTAGGCCCAGAGAGTCCCCAGCTCTGTACAGGGGTCAAGGTTAAACAAGGTTCAGGGGATTTTGAGTACAGACACTTTGGTAAGCTGGGAGCAGGCAAACAATATGCATTTTCATATGGCTAAATATAAATGTGTATATCTAGCAACAAATAATGTAGGCCATGCTTACAGGGTAGGGGACTGTGAAAAAGATTTGAGGGTGGTGGTGGATAATCAACTGAACATGAGCTCCCAATGTGATGCTGTGGCCAAAGAGCTAATGTGATCCTTGAATGCATGAACAGGGGAATTTTGAGTAGAAGTAGGGAGGTTATTTTACTGGTGCGACCGCTGCTGGGATCCTGTGTCCAGTTCTGGTGTGCACAAGACAAGAAGGATGGTGATAAATTGAAAAGGGTTCAGAGAAGAGCCATGAGAATGATTAAAGGGTTGGAAAACCTGCCTTAGAGTGAGAGACTCAAGGAGTTTGATCTATTTGATTTAATAAAAGAAGATTAAGGGGTGACTTAATCACAGTCTAAAAGTACCTACATGGGGAATAAAAATTGATAATGGGCTGTTCAATTGGGCAGAGAAAGGTCTAATACAATCCAATGGCTGGAAGTTGAAGCTAGACAAATTCAAACTGGAAATAAAGGTGTAAATTTTTAACAATGAGAGTAATTAACCATTGGAGCAATTTACTCAGGGTTGTGGTGGATTCTCCATCAGTGGCCATTTTAAAATCAAGACTGGTTGGTTAAGTTTTAAATATATACTGTAGTTCAAAAATCATTATTTTGGGGCAGTTTTCTGGCCTGTGCTGTACTGGTGCGCCGGGGGGGGGGGGGGGGGGGGGGGGGG
>QXTE01000299.1:151243-197602 GCA_003942145.1 Platysternon megacephalum
GGGGGGGGGGGACACGACTAGATGATCACAATGGTCCCTGCCGGCCTTGGGATCTATTAATATATTCCTGGAGCAGATCTTGTAGAAAAATATCCAGTCTTGATTTAAAAATTGTTGGTGTTGGAGAATCTACCTGGACCCTTGGGAAATTGTTCCAGTGGGTAATTGCTCTCACTGTTAAAAATGTATGCCTTAGTTCCAGTGTAGCTTCATCTTCCAGCCATTGGATCATGTTAGACCTTTCTCTATGAGACTGAAGAGCCCAAAATTAAATATTTGTTTCCCTTGTAGGTACTTACAGTCTGTGATTAACTCACCCCTTGGCCTTCTCTTTGTTAAGCTAAATAGATTGACCTCCTTGAGTCTATCACCATAAGGCAGGTTTTCTAATCCTGTAATCATTCTCATGGCTCTTCCCTGACCCCTCTTCAATTTATCAACATTCTTCCTGAACTGGGGACACCAGAACTGGACACAGAATTCCAGCAGTGTCGCCCCAGTGCCAAATGCAAAGGTAAAATAACCTCTTGAGATTCCCCTGTTTATGCATCCAAGGATAGTATTAGCCCTTTTGCCCACAGTTTTGCACTGGGAGCTCACGTTCACTCAATTATTCACCACCATCCCCATACCTTTCCCAGAATCAGTGATGAGGGACCAGTCACAAAAGCAGGCCTGCAGGACCTGGCTCCCTGTCACACAGATAGCCCATGTAGCTGGGTGCAAGTCGGCCCTGCAGGGTCATGGGGGCACTGGTGCTGGGCACTGCAGCTCCTCTGCAGTCACCGTCCCTCCAGATGGAAGGATGCCATTGAAAACTGACAAGCCAACTAAGTGGTTTGTCTGCAAATTCCAGAAGCCTGGGGCTGCCGTGCCGAGAGGGAAAGAGTGGCTGTGGGGCTAGCCTGGAACTGAGGATTGGTGGCTTCCTCAGCTGCCACGCTCACAGCATCTCTCTACCCCTGCATTAGGAGTGGGGCTTCCCTGCCTCCCGGGAGGGAAGAGCCGTAGCCTGGCACAGGGGAGGTGTCACTTGAACTCACATGATCAGCTCATGTTTTACTCCTGGGGGAATTCTGCGCCAAAAAAATTAAAAATTCCGTGCCAAAAAATTAAAAATTCTGCATATTTTATTTGTCAAAATAATGCAATCTAATCATGCCAGTTTCAATTTATTAAACTACAAAACAGAAAAAAGTCAGAATAACTATTCAGCATTTCCTAAACACATTAAAGTTAAGTTACAAATACGTGGTAACCTATACCCCGCATTCCAGTTATAATCCTGGCTGGCTACTTTGGGAAGTGCTTGCTTCTGACTGTCCTGAGGTTTTATCGACTCCTTGATAAACGTTTTATTTGCCCTCACAGTCTTTTTTCCATGGGGAAATAAAATAGATCCTGAGCTGTAATCTAACTCCATTGTGCCACTCGGGCCCATGAAAAAAGCAAGAAAGCACATAGATCTTCCGAGCTGAGGAGTCCCTCACTGTCTTTACAACAAGGCTCCTTTACACCACTCTGGCACTGTAAAGAAGCCTTCAAACTTTTACAGCTGTTTTATGCTCCTGTGGGAATTCACTAATGGGAACAATTAACTAACAACAACAGGAACAACTCTGCAGACAGGTCGCTCCATTTTCTGCTCTGCTTGAGGGGACAGGGACAGAGTCTCTCTCCCTGCACACCCAACCCTCCTGTCCCGTGGTGATTGACATCTCCTCATGCATGCATGTATACCCAGCCCCCCTCCCCTCACCGCACTGATTTACATCTCTGCCGGCTGCACTGGGCGCTTGAACAGATGTGCCCGGGCTGCCGGGGAAGGGGCAGGTGTCCTCCACAGATTTCTTTGCTTCCCCATTTTTTTGCGGGGATGCAAAGAAATCTGCAGGGAACATGAATTTTGCATGTGAGCAGTGGCACAGAATTCTCCCACGAGTAATGTTTGCAAAATGCTTGGAAGATGCAAAGGCCAAGTAGGGCTGTTGTGGCAGGGCTGCTGCTCCCCGCACAGCACCGGAGCCATAGTTTGACGGTGGATGGCTGCAGCTCAGATGTATTTGCCCGGCAGCACTGGGTGTAGCACTCAGAAGGGAATGTCGGGGTTAGCTATACCTGTGCCCTGCCCAGCAGCAGATTGTGTGTGCTCTGAACAGACTGAGCAGAACTGGGGCTCATGCAAGTTGGCTGAGGGGGGGAAGGGGTTATACTGAGTTGAATAAAACTCCAGGTTTAAAACTGTTCCTGGTGTGGGCGTGTAACATGGGGCTGGGGTGACTGTACCATTAGGGTGGGGAGCTGCAAGAGCCAGAGATGGCCTGATTCTCTGCCCAGCCTCTCGAGCGGTCATTTCCACATGGGCAAAGTGGGCGTAGAGCAGGGCCACCCAGAGGATTCAGGGGGCCTGGGGCAAAGCGGGGGAGCTGCGGCGCTTGTACTCACCTGGCGGCGGGCCGGGTTTTTGGCGGCATTTTGGCGACAGGGGGGTCCTTCAGTCGCTCCGCGTCTTCGGCAGCACTGAAGGGCCCCCCGCCGCCGAAATGCCGCCGAAGACCCGGACTGCCGCCGGGCCAGGGCTCGCGGGGCCCCTGCAGGGTCCGGGACCTGGGACAAATTGCCCCACTTGTCCCCCCGCTGGCCGGCCCTGGCGTAGAGTGCTGCCAAACCAGGGTCTATCCCTCTCTCCCTCAGGGGCAGCATTTGCCACACACGTTGCCAGAGGGAACTGACCCCCCAAGGTGCAGGGGACGGGAGGACCTGGCCCTGTAATGTTAGGTGCTGAACCAGAGCAATGACAGCAGCTCTGCTCTCAGGACTTTGTGGGGTCACGAGCTGCTCTCCATGGCTGGAGGTGAGTTCATGCCCGTGGGGAAGCAATCCCCCGCACCTGGCTCGCTCCTAGGGTCATTGTTGGGGGGCAGTTCTCTTGCTCAAGACTTAACCCTTTGCTTGCCACATCCCACACTGCCAGAGGGGTGGCACTCAGCCAACCCGCAGACAAATGTTCCATCTCCTGCTCCCGCCTCTCCGCTCTACCCCACCCTCCCGATGGTACGCGAGTGCCTTTCCCGGTCAGGTAGGGATGACAGCGTAGGCTCACTGGGTCAGGGCCGCACAACGCCACCACAGCCAATTCCCCCTCATGGTAAATTAGGGGATTACCACGATACCACGGGTTGGAAAACTAGAGCAGCCGCAGCACCAGCAGCATCAGCCCGGCTTTGCAAGTGGAAACTTCAGCCACATGTCTGCGTCTGAGGCGTTAGCTGACTTCAGGGTGAGAGGAGCTGCAGTCAGAACAGAACTGACAGCTCACAGGAAGCAGCCCCCCCGGGAGCTGGAGGTGTATTTCCCAGCCTGGGTAGATGTACACATGCTAAAACGAGCCGCAGCAGTGTGGGCGGTGGGACAGGCTAACCACCTGACTATGTACCTAGGGTCTTAGATGGATTGTCCTTGGCCTGGCTAGACCATCCTGCTGCCGGTGCCGTTGTTTTTAGTACGTTGGTTCAGTGTGTTGGCTCCGGCGCAGGCACAGCCAGAGATGTGCCACGCGCTGGGGTGGAAGGAGGCAGCTGTTTAACAGTGCACAGCAACACCCCATGACACAAGGACGAGGAGTGAAGCTCAATGCTGCGCTGGGTTGATGCTCCAGGGGGTTAGAGACACAGGATGTAATTGCACAGACTGGAGTTTGGCCAGGACGCCCTCCTTGCCCTTACATAAGGTGTTATGGGAGCTTTTCTGACTGACAGGGGTCAGGACCTTGGGGTTAGGTCTCATCTGGGCTTGCCCCTTGCAGCAGCACTCCCCACAGTTCTGGGCATGGGGCTGGTTCAGCTAGAAGAGGAAGACAAGAATAAAAATGAATCTGGAGCATCAGTAGCAGCTCAGGGACCTGCTCAGGGAAGGTTTAGGGAACCATTTCCTGCCCTGTGAAGGCGGGGAGAGGGGGGGTCAGTACAGCCACATGTGTCCCAGCTGTGTCAGTGCTGAGTCATGCCAGCGAGATCTCTCAGCACCGTATGCAACCTGCCCAGTGCCTTTCACCTTCCTCCTTGTGGGGGCTGCTGTAAAGGATGGAGGCCAGACCACGGGCCTCCCACCCTGCCATCACACACCATCTGCAGCCCCAGCCAGTAGTGGCTTGGAAGGCTAGTTTGGGAAGAGCCCAAGAAGGAGCCGGTCCTGCAGCCTGGAGGGAGCAGAGATGGGAGAACCTGGAAGGGAAAGTTACCAACCTTCTTCAGCAAGTTTTACAGGCCTTTGGGTCCAGCACAGGGCCCCAGGCCGGGCACCTTCACACCCTTGTGCTGCCAGAATCTCAGCAACAACATCTCTGCGAGTGCCCCGTTGGTGTGAGGTTGGTGTGCCCAATGCGCTCCTGAGCCCCAGGCCGGCTGTGTGCTGCCAGGGACGACGAGGAACCACGGTGTGTGGTGTGTCCTGGAGTGGCTCTTGAGGCAGAGCCGGGGAGGGGGCTGTGTTAATTGGGATAATTGCCGAAGCAGACAAGGGACAGGCAAGTGAGGGAGCAAGCCCAGCAAGCCGAGGGGAAACAATGAGCCATTGTCAGGGGATGGCCCAGACAAAAGGCTCCAGTTCTAGCTGGCATCGAGGCCAAAGAAAGGGGGGGGGGGGCTGTTTGAAGAGAGGAAGAACAAACGGACAGTGGGTCAGCCAACGGCCCACTGCTAGCAGCGAGCGGGAGCCAAGCTGTGCTCTGAGCCCAGGGCTCCCACGTGGCTGGAGCCCTGGGTTCTTCTCCAAGGATCTGCCACCCCCCTGCTCAGGGAGAGCTGACCCCACGCTGCCTCTCTGCTTCGCTGCTCACTCCCACCGGGAACAAGGGGCGGCAGTGACCAGTGGGGACGCCAACTCGCCTGCTTTTGTCCTGAGTCTCATGATCATTATTGTTTCCTTAAAGCCCCAGCTCCTGGAGTCAAGTGGGCTGAGATGATTTCAGCCTTCAGTCTTAAAGAAAAAGTCAGTTTCTAGCCCTTGTGGCCGTGGAGAAAGCTTCAAAATATGACGACCCCAGTGCACCCGACAGGCTCAAAAAGAAGACGGCGATAAAAGAACAAACACCACAGCTATTATTTGTACATAATCGCATGATTTTAAAGCCAATCTCGTGATTTTTGGTGAGCCTGACTCGGGATTTTTGACCATTTGGGGTTGGCAGTACTGGAGCCGGGCCCACCGAACCCAAGAGGAGCCGGCAGCCATTTTGAATGAGGGCTGTTCTTCACGCCATTCTCGAGAGAACACTGTCCTCCGGCCGCTGCTGACAGGCAAAGCACTGCTCCTCCAACACGGCGCCCAGTGGGCCCTAGGCATGAGCGCTCAGTGCGGGTTACGTGTATGACAAGGCTGAAGTGTCTGCGCTGGTCTGTTATTATGATCATTTGGGACAAAAAATGGTCCAACCCAGGGGACCATATTTCTTTCAGGAACCTATTTTAAATTAATTTAACTGATAAACTAATTAATGGATTTCCCTGTTAATGCTCAGAAAAATCATTTGATGTTCCAAGACGTAGGGAGGATATGCTGCATTCTTCAGCCAAAACAAAGGGGGACTCCCTGCTTCAAAACTCAACTCTTCCTTAACTATGGCACCACAACTTGTGCTTTTATCACAGCCAAAGCCCTGTGGTTTGTATGAGCCCTAAGCCATGCAGCGGGGACCCCAGCTTAACATGGCACTGCCCCTGACCAACTTTCTCCCCCACTCCCTAATTCCAGACCAGTTCTGCAGCATCTCCCATGCTCTGAATATAATTTGTTATTGTTATGGCAGGAATCCCCAAGTGGTGCTATTACACATAGTCTTTTTCTTAGTGTGCAAGGAAATGTTCAGTCTCGGGAAGACCTGTTGTGTGGTCAGTTTTAGTTAGGCTAATGCTGGGTAGAAAGTGCTGTGCGAGAAGCAGGCAGCGGAGTTTGCTCTGCTGTGCTCCCTGGGAACTGGGCATTGGTGCTGGGCTGCGATTCCTGCATGCTGTTTGCCTCTCTGTGTTCCAGGACTGGTGTATGTGTGAATAAAGCAAGTTACACTGTGAATAAACCCAGATGCTGCATCACTGATTGCTCCTCCATTGGCAAACTGGCTGGCCAGGCCCTGGGAATCTGATACTGCTCGGCAGAGGAGATGCTGGTGTTAGAGCAGGACACTGGGCTAGGAAGAGGGTGACCCTATGATGCTTTGCCTTGTGTTGCTGCCTTGAAGAAGGTGCTGGGGGAGCTGCTGGTTTTGCTCACAGGGTGTAGGACAGCTGGGCCATTTGACACCTGAGAACATGTAGGAGGTGGCTTGGGACCCAGGGGCAGAAGGGATGGCATCTCTCCTCTGACTCCGTCCTTTGGGCAGGAGCAGAAGCAACTTGCAGTTTGGGGAGATGACTCTCTTGTTCCTCATCTCAGCTGTCCTTGACACACCTGCCCCTGCACCCCCGCCGCACCCCCCCAGCATCAGTCAACTGACACAATAGCGTGTTTCTGCTGCCTGATCAGCACTGAAATACTTAACCATACTGTCATTGAACTTACCATCATTAGGCTCCAGTGTTACTGAGCTCGGCGAGGCTGTTTCAGGCTCTCTGCAGCCTCAGGCAGAGCCCGGCAGCAGGTCATGTCATGTCTGAGTCACATTTGGAAGGTTCTGAGCTGGCAATTGTGGCTTGGGAGCTGAGATTCCAGAGCATGGCAAGCAGGGAGTAAAGCAGCCGTTCCCCTGGCAGGTCAGTCGTGATATATAGGGCCTGTGCTAGTGTAAGCGGGGGAAGGTCCCGCTAGTGTGGGGAACTTTCCGGGCTTATACACGACCCCGGTGGAATTGGCTGGCGGTGGCCACATGCCCTCAGGCTCCAGGTGGCAGGACCCTTCTTCCCAGCGTCGCCCCCGCCCTGTTGGGGTTACGATCCCCCCAAGTCTGGCCTGCAGGGCCTCTTGGCTGGGGGCGTCTTCCTGCGCTGGGCCCCCTGCCCAGGCTCCCCCTTGCTCTCCCCAGCTGCTCACCGCCCCCGGCTCCAGCCTCAGCCCCAACCCCAGCCCCTGCCCCTGCCTCAGCACTGCTCCCTGGGCTGCTCCCCTGGCCCCTCTGTCTCTGGCCGTGCAGCTCTGCTCCCAGCTCAGCTCGGGCCCCTGCTCTCCCCTTAGCTTAGCCCCAGGCAGCACCAGCTCACATGGAGGATGGGACCCCCCTGGCCTCCTGACTCCCTCGATAGCCTGCCCTGTCAATCAGGCTGACCTGGAGCACTGGCCATTGCCTCTGGGGACTGTCAGTCACAGGGTCCTGGTTTCTCATTGACCCTTCCCCTTTCTTTTGGTACTGGGAGATGGGCAACCAAAAACCCCACAGAGTTTTTGTAAGGAGCCAACAGTCCCCTTACATGTAGCCCAGGCCCCACCATTGCAGCCCCGGCATGACCCAAAGGGAGCTCTGTACAGGGACAAGGGGCAGCTCCTGGCTCCCAGTTGGGTTGCCATCAGTCCCATATTACAGGGGACGTCCCTTATTTAAATAGAAGATTGCCTGGCCCATTGTCAATCAGTGCCCATCAGTCAAAGGCAGGAGGCCAGTGCTCACGGGTGCATCTTTCCACTCCCCTCGTGGCCCTGGCCCGTCACTGCTGCCCAGGGAATGCAGATGGTGTGACGAAGTGAGAATGTTTTGTTGTGTTCTTTGAATACTGAGGGGGAAGGTTGCAGGGGAGCTTGGCTGGGACTGCCTGCATTGGGGAAGGAAGGATACCTGAGCATGTAACATGAGAACCCAGGAGGGGAGTTGAAGGCCAGGTAACACCTCTGACCGGGAATCTGGACAAAGGACAAAGGCTGGGGGAGGAGCCGGGGGGAAGGGAGAAAGGAGACGCCTGGAAGGAGTTTTNTGCCTAGGGGAAGGGTGGGGAGGAGCCCAGCGAATACCGAGGGCACCGTGACCCCCCCAGCCAGCAGGGGATCCTCCCGGCGATGCTCGCCGGCCAGCAGAGGATCCTCCCGGCGACGCTCAGCATCCGTGGAGGGAGAGCGCCTGGAATGGGAAAAAGAGCTAAAACTGAGAGAGCTGGCCGATCGTGAGAAACAGAGACAGCATGAACGGGAGGAGAAAGAGAGACAAAGGCAGCATGAAGTGGAGGAGAAAGAGAGACAAAGGCAGCATGAAGAGAGACAAAGGCAGCATGAATTGGAGCTGGCGAGGCTGAGGAGCAGCGAGCCCCCGGCGGCAGTGAGTGAGGGGGGACCCAGGACTGCACGGAGCTTTGATAAGTGCATCCTGGCCCAGCGTAAGGAGGGGGAGGACATGGATGACTTCCTGGATGCCTTCGAGACGGCCTGCGAGCTGCACCAGGTTGATCCTGCGGACAGACTCCGGGTCCTCACCCCCTTACTGGACCCCAAAGCCGTGGCATTGTACCGCCAACTGGAAGGGGCGGAGAAAGGGGACTACGAACTATTCAAAAGGGCCTTGCTATGTGAGTTTGGGCTGACTCCTGAGATGTACCGGGAAAGGTTCCGGAGTCAGGATAAAACCCCTGAGGTCTCCTATCTGCAACTAGCCGTCCGCATGGAAGGATACGCCACCAAGTGGGCAGATGGGGTCGAGACGAAGCAGGACTTGGTTAAACTGCTGGTACTGGAGCACCTGTATGAGTGGTGCCCATCCGACCTGAGGCTGGTTGAGGGACAAAAAGCCAGAGAACCCGCGACACGCAGGGCGGCTGGCTGATGAGTTTGTGAAGAGCCGGTCAGGGGGTGGCATGGAGGAGGCCCAAAGGAACAGGCCCGCCACAATGCAGAGAGAGAGTCACCAGGGGACCTCCCAGCGGGGAATTATGGAGAACCCCCACCAAAGGGGAACACCTGGTGTCCGGTCCATCCGACCCGCTCGAGAGGACCCACGGGACATGGGCTGCTATTACTGTGGCCAAAGAGGCCACATGCGGGCCCAGTGCCTCAGGCTCAGGGACAGACTGAGCAGACCCAACCCACAGAGGGTTGACTGGGTAGAGACCCAGCCGGAAGGGGGGCTGGCAGCGTACCACCTGCTAAGGAGGGAGGAGGACCCCAGGCCCGCTCCTCTGGAGGGCTGGATGCTCCAGACTCAGGATTCTTGGTTTACAGGGTGGGCGCGGGGCTGTCCCTCCGGAGAGAGTGCCTTGTTCCCCTGGAGGTGGATGGGAGGAAGGTCAATGGATACTGGGACACGGGTGCAGAGGTGACGCTGGCCCGGCCCAAGGTGGTGGCCCCAGATCGGGTGGTGCCCGACACCTACCTGACTCTGACGGGGGTGGGCGGGACCCCATTCAAGGTGCCCGTGGTGAGGGTGAACCTCAAATGGGGGGCCAAGGAGGGCCCCAAGGATGTGGAGGTGCACCGCCATCTGCCCACTGAGGTGTTGATGGGCGGGGGACCTGGAGGACTGGCCAAGTAACCCCCAGGGTGCCCTGGTCGTGACCCATAGTCAGAGCCAGCGAGGGGCACTGCGCCCTGACCTTGGGGAGGGTACCTTGCCCGAGGTGCAGGACCCTAAACCGGTGGGGAGGGGGCGCCCAGGGACACGACTCAGAGAGGCTGCGGCCTCGAACCCAGCCAGCGGGAGGGAGCAGGTCCCCATCACTGTCCCAGTCGCTGAGTTCCAGGCCGAGTTGCAGAAAGATCCCTCCTTGCGGAAGATAAGGGACCTGGCCAACCTCAGTGCGGTACAGACCATGGGGAGAGGATGCTGGAAAAGGTTCCTGTGGGAGAAGGGGTTCCTGTACCGAGAATGGGCTCTCCCCGGGGAAATGGAGTCAGGGGGAGTCAGGAGGCAGCTGGTGGTACCCCGGAAGTATCGCCGCCAGCTGCTGTACTGGGCCCATGACACCCCCCTCTCAGGGCACCAGGGAATCTGGCGTACCCAGCAGAGGCTGCTACAGAACTTTTACTGGCCTGGGGTCTTTGTTACGGTCCGACAGTATTGCCGATCCTGTGACCCCTGTCGGAGGGTGAGGAAGGCCCGGAACAAGGGGAAACCAGTTTTGGGACCCTTGCCCAGCCTAGAGGAGCCTTTCCAGGGGGTGGCCAAGGTAAAAAGGGGGACTCTTCACCAAGGGAGCCCGAATCATAGTCCTCCAGACTGGAACGCTGGGAGAAGACCCCATCCCAGTCTGAACCCCAGGGGTATGGGGGTGGAAAAAGGGCACAGGCCGCATAAGCCTCCCCACACGCGGACTACGAGTGCCATCGAGCAGACCCGACCTAAAGGGGGACAGAAAACTGGAAGGGCCTGGTGTAACTCTCACCAAGGAATGGGAGAGATGATGGGGCATCCATGGGAACATTGCTAGGTTCGAACTTCCCCAGGTCACTGGCTGAAGTGACCCTGCTCAGTTCGGTCTCGAAGGGGGGAGAGATGTGACGAAGTGAGAATATTTTGTTGTGTTCTTTGAATACTGAGGGGGAAGGTTGCAGGGGAGCTTGGCTGGGACTGCCTGCATTGGGGAAGGAAGGATACCTGAGCATATAACATGAGAACCCAGGAGGGGAGTTGGAGACCAGGTAACACCTCTGACCGGGAATCTGGACAAAGGACAAAGGCTGGGGGAGGAGCCGGGGGGAAGGGAGAAAGGAGACGCCTGGAAGGAGTTTTCACTTTTGGGAGCTGACTGGAAAATGGAGAGGGGTGCCCCGACCAGGCTTGGGCTTCCCAGCGGGGCTGTGGCCTCCCTGGGGCCCTCAGATGGGCCTAACTAAAGGGGGCCCTGTTGTCTGTACCGGCAAGACCTGTTTTGGACTGTGTTCCTGTCGTCTCAATAAACCTCTGTTTTACTGGCTGGCTGAGAGTCATGGTGAATCGCAGGAAGCCGGGGGTGCAGGGCCCTGACTCCCCCACACTCCGTGACAGATGGGGCCAGAGGGGAGTGGAAAGATGCACCCGTGAGTCCTGGCCCCTGCTGACTCCAGCCCTTGAGCTTTCCCTGGGCAGGCTCTGTCAGTGCTCCCGGGGTGCAGCCTCCCCACTCGCAGAGTCTCTGCCAATGTCCCCAGCACGGTGTCCAGCACCACAGCAGGGAAAAAACAGCCACGCAGCCTCCAGCTCGGCTCCTGGTTCCCGGGCAGACCCTGACCAGGAGTCGCAGCGGCTGCTGGCCCAGCACTTGAGGCCCTGGGTTCTCTGCAGAGGGGACGCATGTGTGTGTGTGTGGGGAGCATGCAGGTCATGTGTCCCCCTAGATTTCTGCCAGGGTTCATATATATTTTGTGTGTGTGTGACTCTCCAGCCAGGCCAACGGGGCTGTGGGCAGGGGGAAAATTCTGCTCCTGCCCAAGGCTTTCAGGGCTGGGCCCGCCGTGGGGTCACCGCTGGCCCGTGGGGCTGGGCGCCTGCCCGGGTGTTTGTTCAGATCTCACACAGGGACCTGGGGGGGCTTTAACCAGGGTCATGGGGTGACTAATGCGCAGGAGCCCCCAGCCAGGGGGCCTGCCCGGAGGGGGCTGTGACACGAGCTGTTCAGGAGGGCGGCTGAACCTCCCCTCTTCCCCCCCCACTATCAACAGTTACTCGCCACCTCTGCTCCCAGCATCCAGCGCTGGAGCGAGAGACACCCTAGGAAGCATGTGTGACGAAGTGGAAATGTTGTTAATGTTTCCTCTGAATACTGTGTGAGTGTCTCAGTTTCCCCTATGCAGTTCTNCATCTGAGGTCTGTCCCGTGTTTTTCAAATACGATGTTGGCCACCTACTGCCAGCACACGGCCCGGCGGGAAGGGCCTGCCCCGGGGCCCTCGGGGAGGAGACGGGAAGCACTTGCTCCAAGACAGGAAATCCTCGCTTTCTGCTCCAGCCAGGCACGCAGTCGGCAGCCACAATGCACGCTTCCCCCACTTGTGCCGAGGCCCTGCCTGACACGGGGGCTGGATGGACCCAGGGGCTCAGGAGGGACTGGGGGTGGGATGATAAGGAAATCGGCTTGTCTCCAGTGCCTGCAGGCCAGCACAAAGCGAGGGGGCCAGCGGGCCCAGGCCAAGCCCAGAGGGACTCGCGCTCTGAGTTATTTATCTGACAGTGTGTACGTACAGGGAACGCAGCCGTGCCCCCGTCTGGGCCGGAGACAGGCTCCCGGGCTGGGACGCAGGAGCACACAGCACATATTCCCCCCACCCGCACGCACACACATACATAGCACCCCCATCGCACATGGCAGAACTACACCATCCCCCCATACACAGCTCACACATTCCCACACACACACACCACACAAAGCATGGCCCACAGAGAACATGGTGGGTTTAGCACTTTTTCCTAGCATGAGCGTTGCTGCCTCTTGCTCCCAGTCTATCCCACCAGTGCCCATCCTGCAACCTTTGCGGCTTAATCCGAGGAGCCCAGTCAGGACTCTGGGGGCCGGGGCAGACTTTGCATTCACGGCGCAGGGGGCTGATTCCAGATGAGCAGAAGACCCTACCCAAAGCCATCCAAGGCTCAGGCCCTTTGCCTGTCCTTTAGAAGGGAGATCTGCTTGATTCTGCCCCTGCTCTTGGGGCTGGGCTCAGGCTGGGGTCACCCAATTCATTCCCTGTGGGATTCAGACAGGCCCCATGCTCCCAGGAGAGGAGCTCCACCCCCACTGGGAGGGCAGGCTCTGCAAAAATGCCAGAGCTACCACTGACAGGCCAGCTCCCCAGGGCCCACGGCAGCCTGCCCTCCCCTGGAGCTAGCACATCGGCTCTGCCGACAGTCACCAACGGCTGTGCCCGGGCCGAGACCCACCTCCCTGACTGCAGGGGCAAACCCAGCATTAGCCAGCAGGAACCAAGCAATGGGGCCCCGGGCAGGGTACGACTGGCACCTGCACTAGCACCAGGAGCCACTGCCCCCACCGCTGCCCCCAGGCAATGCGCCCCCCACGCTGGGGGGTTCAGTCTGCGAGTGCAACCCCGTCCCCGCTGAGAGAAAACAGCCCCACGCCGGGCCCAGAGCAGCCGGTCACAGACATGCGGGTGCAGACGAACAGAACGATCTGAAGCCCGTTAAGGCCACTTGGCACAATTTCCCCAGCGCCCGGCACAAAGGGTCCTGCTCCATGCCTGGGTGCTACAACACAACGCCTGCCACACGGTGCTGTCCCAGCGCACCCAGCACCACCCAGCACCCGGGCAGCAGGAGAGGGGCCGCGCTCCGGCCTGTGGGAAACGCAGGCCTGGGCAAGCTTTTTGCTCCCTGTCACGCCCTCTAGTGGCAGAAAGGGGAACCGACACGTCAGACGGTGCTCTGATTCAAGCCCAGCCTGCTCACTGCCAACTGCAGTGTGAGCATCATCTCCGGCCCTCTGGGCACTAGGGTGCTGGCACGGCTGGGGCGTCATCTGTGTGAGGTGCGGTTCCAGGCAGGACCCTGTCTCAGAGACTCATAGAATCATAGAACTTAAGATCAGAAGGGACCATTATGATCGTCCAGTCTGACCTCCCGCATGATGCAGGCCACAAAAGCCGACCCACCCGCTCCTGGAATAATTCTCACCCTTGACTCAGCTGTTGAAGTCCCCAAATCTTGATTTAAAGACTTCAAGTTGCAGATAATCCTCCAGCAAGCGACCCCTGCCCCATGCTGCGGAGGAAGGCGAAAAACCTCCAGGGCCTCTGCCAATCTACCCTGGAGGAAAATTACAGGCGGGCGTCCTTCCCATCACCTGAGGTGGACAAGCTGGGGGGGACAGCACGGAGGATGCCGATAAGGCCATGAGCAAACCAGTGTACATGGCAACAAAGGGCAGGCGAGAGACCACGAGGCTCCGGGGTCCTGGGACTGCCCCCAAATGCTAAGCAAGTGACCTGGCCATGTTCCTGGGCTATGACGCGTCAGTCTCATCCCCCTGCTCTGTCCTGGCGTTTAGCTTGTGAGCGCTGTGGGGCAGGGACCGTCACTTGCTAGCTGATTGAACAAGGACATTCTGGCCCGTAGGCGCCACTGCAGTATTCATTTGATAATAACAGTAATAACCATTCCCTGGCTCCTGCTTTTCTCCCACCTGTTAAATACGTTGTCGGGCTTGTTCCGTAGCAGGGCTGCGTTAAGGTGCTGTAGCCCCATGCCAAGGACCAGCTCCTGGAGTCATGTGATTATGTCAGAATCGCAGCTTTCATTTGTCAAAGAAGCAAGTTTCTAGCCCTTGTGGCTGCGAAGAAAAGCTTGAAATGTTGACCCGAGCTGCAGAGCTGCTGCTCAAAGGCAGGGCAGAGCCAGGCTCCCCTTTCTAGGCTGTGCTGTCTCAGGGAGCCGCTGAAGGCTAGGGGTTTCCAAGGTGCCAAACTCAGGGAATGGGGTGGGAAGAGGAGACTTTGTGAAGCTGTGAGACTCGTGCAAGGCCCTGGAGAGAGGCAACACAAGGGAAGCAGCCTCCCAGCAAACACTGGGAGGCAATTCCAGCACAGTGGCCTAGTTGTAAGATCTCTGTTCTCTGAAATACTTTGGCCCTGAGTAAATAACATTTTGCTTCAAGGAGGCTGGTCACGGGGTACCGCTGTCGCTGCGCCTGCAGGCAGCAGCACTGCCGGGATTGGACCTGCTGAGGTAATCCTGGTTGATCACAGGGGACTGCAGCCAGGGCCTGGTGTGCGAGTGGGGGAATCGCGTGAGCCTACCCTCGTGTGAGGCCTGAGTGGGGGTGCTCTCGGAGACACCGGGAGGGCTCAGCGGGGCAGTTAGGCCAGGAACGGTGGCAAGCGCCTGTCTTGCTCTGGGAAGGAAAGCCACGTCCTGGCCCAGTTGGGAAGGCAGCGCCAGGTGTTGGCTGAACCCAGCGAAGGCTGAGGGGCAAAGCTTGGGCCATGTCAGGGCCACAGCAGCAGCTCCGGGTGCGCCCAGGACCTGCCCCTTCTGCGATGAACTCGACAGGATCCTCAGCAAGGCGACCACCCCTCGGCTCCGGCTGGTGTTGGGGGTGCAGGTGCCGCCGCGATCTTCCAGGAGGACATGGAACAGGGCAGGGGCTTCTCTGGCTCTGCGTGAGCCTCAGGCAGCCCCTCGCAAAGCAAGGCTCCCCTCCCCCTCAGCTGAGAGCCCCTCACCCCCATTACAGCTCCCCGACCCTTTGCCCCAGAACAGGCCCAGGTCAGAGGACCTGGAGGCTGCTCTAGCTTACCCTGAGGGCCCATGTGATAACCAAAGGGCAGCACACTCCCCTTCTTCCTGCCCCCATCCTTGACACGTCCCCTGACGGAGAGGCTGCAGGGGAGCAAGGGTGGGAGCCGGCTACACCCGCTCTGCACCAGCTGGGGATCTCCCACCCCAAGGGAATCTCCAACACAGCTTCCTCCCCCGTGGCACTTGCGTGGCTCAAAGGCAGCGGGACGGGGTGGAGAATCTGTCCCAGTGGCTTGATCGTGGCCCCTTGGCCCTCCTGCAATACCATGCTTGTCCCTCAGGCTGAGTGGGGTGGGGAACGCAGGGCAGGGCCCGGGGGGGCTGAAGGGAGTGTGGCTGACTAATGGATTCGGTGTGTGTTAGCTCTTAGGGCAATAGCGCCTGTGATGGGGTCCCTGCTGTAATAGGGCAGGGGGAGGTGACCAAGGGACGGCATTTGTAAAGCAATCTCTCCTTGTGCTGCTCCTCCCACCCACTGTCCACAGGGCAACGCCGGCTCAGTCCCAGGCCCGTGGCTCTCAGTGGCTCCGGAATGGACGTGGCAGCAGGAGCAGCATTTAAAGACAAATGGCGTCTATGTCTGACTTCCCCGGAGCCCACTCCACCCACAGCACTGGCTGCACGCAGCGGCGGTGCTGCTCTGAGAGCGGCCAGCTCCGCTAGCCTGGCTGACAGGGCGAGGGGGACACCCCACACTGAGTCCCTAGGCCCTCTGCGGGCTGCCCCCAGGCCCCATGGCAAGGAGCTTCTCCACCGACCCCTGCGGTCTCTGAGCCCCTCACACACCCGTGGGCAGCAGAGCGTTGCCAATAGGCCCATTGCACAGAGGGGGAACTGAGGCCCAGAGACTCGCCCCAGGGCACACGGGGAGGCAGCAGTCCGGTCCCGGATCCAGGAGGGCTCCGGCCAGGGAGGGCTGGGCTGCAGCTGCCAAGAGACACTGTCACACCTGCTGCCCACGTGGCCCCTCTACCTCACTCCCACCCAGAGAGCTGTGGGGAGGGACGGCATGAGTGGCCCACAGGCCCAGGGGTGAGGGAGCAGGAGGGGGTGATGGGCTAAGCCATGGCTACCCCTGCTCCTGCTCGACACCCCGCAGGCCTAGCGGGGGGCGAGGCGGATTGTTTCCCCCCAATTCTGCCTCTTCCAGAGCCCCTGGGCACTACACTGCATAGGTCGCATGGGGGTGGGGAACCCTGCAGTCCTGTGAGGGGGACTCTGAGACAGGGTCAGGGGTCACAGGCTACACCTTGGACACCAACTGCCCTGACCCACCAATGGGCTCTGTACATACACACGCCCCACAGAACGTGGCTGTTCCTGCAAGCTTGTCAATGCGAGGCCCAGGGATGGATGGGGGCAGGTACCTTATATAGGGTATCTGATTAAGGGGAGTCACTCAGCCACACCATAGATAAGGTTGTATCAGGATTTGTTTCAGGCTGTTTTTTCAAAGTGCTTCAAAAGCCACATGATGGCCTTGAAAGCCGCTATGTTAAACGAGGAGCAGGGATAGAATTAGTGATTCAAAAGCGGGGCAAAAGATACTGGGCTAGATGGACCCAGTATGGCCATTCTTATGAGGCAAAGAATTCATTGAACTTTTCTGTAACCGTCTTTTCTTCCTTGAGCGCTCCTTGAGCACCTCAATCGTCCAGTGGCCCCACTGATTCTTGGTCGGGCTTCATGCTTCTGCTGTACTTCAAATTGTTTTTTGCTGTTAGTTTTTGTATCGTTTGCTAGTTAGTTTTCAAATTCTTTTTTAGACTGCCCATTTGTACTTTTACACTTGACTTGCCTGAGTTTATGCTATTTTCCCCAATAGGATTTGACTTACGACTTCTAAAGGATGCCCTTTTGCCTCTTAACTGCCTCTTCTACTCTGTTGTTTAGCCATGGTGGCACCTTTTGTCCTCAGACTGTTTTTGTTTTTATCATTATTATTTGGGGGTCTACATTTAGTGTGAGCCTCTATGATGATGTTTTTAGTCTCCATGCAGCTTGCAGGCATTTCACCCTGGTGACTGGGCCTTTTAATTTCTGTTTAACTAGTCTCCTCATGTTTGTGTCCTTCCCATTTTCAAAGTTAAATGTTACTGTGGGGGTGTCTTTGGTATTTCCCCCCACACAAGGATGCTACATTTCATTACATTATGGTCACTATTACTGAGCAGTTCAGCCATGTTCACCTCTTGGACCAGATTCTGTGCTACGCTTAGGACTAAATCAAGAATTGTCTCTCCCCTTGTGGGTTCCAGGACTAGCTGCTCCAAGAAGCAGTCATTGATGGTGTCTAGAACTTGTATCTGTGCGTCCCATCCTGAGGTGACATGTTCCCAGTCGATATGGGGATAGATGAAATCCCCTATTATTATTGGGTTTTCTGTTTTAGTACCCTCTCTAACCCCCCTGAGCATTTCACACTCACTGTCACCTTCCATCAGGTGTTGGTAGTATATTCCTATTGTTACACTCTTATTATTCAAGCATGGAATTTCTGTCCATAGCGATTCTATGGTACAGTTCGATTCATTTAAGATTTTTACTATATTTGACTCTATGCTTTCTTTCACATATAGTGCCCCTCCCCCACCAGCATGACCTGTTCTGTCCTTCCTTTCTGTGATGCCTATTATACCAATATCCTCATTTAATACCAGGCACTTCAGTTCACCCATCTTAGTATTTGGACTTCTAGCATTTGTATACAAGCACTTATAAAATTTGTCAATATTTAGTTGTTTGCCTTCATGCGATGTAATTCAATTAGACTTTTTTTTATTTGACTGTTTCTCTTCAGTTCTACCTGTTCTTTATCAGTGTCTATCCTCACCTCTTTACTAGGATATAGATGATCCCCTTTAGTAAATCCTCCCCTAAGGAGGTGTCTGTCTGTACTGTGTGCTCCTCTACCCCTGTACACACCCCAGCCCTTAGTTTAAAAACTCCTCTATGATCTTTTTAATTTTACTTGCCACCAATCTGGTTCCACTTTGGTTTAGGTAGAGTCCATCCTTCCTGAACAGGCTCCTCCTTTCCCAACAGGTTCCCCAGTTCCTAATAAACCTAAATCCTTCCTCCCAATGCCATCATCTCATGCACACTGAGACCCTGCGGTTCTGCCTGTCTAACTCCCCATCCTGCCCATCAGTTCCCTGAGGGAGTCAAAGTCTGCTTTTCTGAAGTCCAGGGTCCATATTCTGCTGCTCTCCTTTCTTCCTTGTGTCAGGATCCTGAACTCGTCCATCTCATGGTCACTGCCTCCCAGGTTCCCATCCACTTTTGAGGATGGAGCTTGGCTGTTCTCAGAGGTACCAGATGACAGAACAAGAAGCAATTGTCTCAAGTTGCAGTGGGAGAGGTCTAGGTTGGACATTAGGAAAACTTTTTCACTAGGAGGGTGGTGAAGCACTGGAATGGGTTACCTAGGGAGGTGGTGGAAACTCCTTCCTTAGAGGTTTTTAAGGTCAGGCTTGAGAAAGCCCTGGCTGGATGATTTAGTTGGGGATTGGTCCTGCTTTGAGCAGGGGGTTGGACTAGATGACCTCCAGAGGTCTCTTCCAACCCGGATATTCTATGATTCTATGAATGGACAGACTCAGGACACCTGGGTTCTGTTCCTGCCCACTTTGCTACTATAGCTCCATGCCTCAGTTTGCCCATCTGTAGGTGCTTTTGGCTTTTCATGAGCCTGACCTGCCTAATTTGCCTTGCTTAGAGGTCAGGAGCTGGTATTGTGCTGAGGAGCCTTCTGCGGTTCTGGGGGTCCTGCATTCACAGCCCCTCCCCTCGTGGGAGGAACGGGCCATCAGAAGGAGCGATGGAGGTGCGAAAGGCTGGTTGGCATAGCATATTTGGAGATGGCAGCTCTGAACCTGCAGAGCAGGGGGTTTGGTGGAGGAAGGGGAGCCCCACGCTCCCTCCCACATCAAGTCCCCTCTCAGTCTTCTCCTGGATAAACTAAACAGATTGAGCTCATTAAAGCATCATCTCTACTCCCTGAATCATTTCTGTGGTGCTTTCCTGCTCCCTCCCCAGTATGTTAACAGCTGTTTCAGGGTGGACACCAGAACCGGGTGCAGTGCTCCAGCATCAGGCTCACAATGCTGTGTACAGAGTGAGAAGGTGACACTTTTTGTAACGTTTGACTGAAAGAGGTGCATGACTCAGTTTACCCACTCACTCTGTACTGGATATGAAGGAGTTAATTTCTTCTGGGGGGACAGGAGAATAAGGGAGGCAGTGTTCATCGTGTAGGGAGCTCTGAGTTGGTATGAACAAACTCTCAAGAACCGTCCACGTATGAATCGAGAGCTCGGGAGAGACAATGGACACCACCAACTGGCATATCTTTTAACGGCTGGCAGCGAAGGCAAGGAGACCATGTGGAATCAGGCTGGCTGCAACTGGAGACAAAGGCAGTGTGGGAGCAGACTGGGATATAGGAAGCTGCTCCCAGTGCGGGGGCAAAGAGACACAGGAGGCGATGGACTGCTGGACTCTGCACTGTGGGGTCAAGGGATCCTGCCAACATGGACTNGGATATTCTATGATTCTATGAATGGACAGACTCAGGACACCTGGGTTCTGTTCCTGCCCACTTTGCTACTATAGCTCCATGCCTCAGTTTGCCCATCTGTAGGTGCTTTTGGCTTTTCATGAGCCTGACCTGCCTAATTTGCCTTGCTTAGAGGTCAGGAGCTGGTATTGTGCTGAGGAGCCTTCTGCGGTTCTGGGGGTCCTGCATTCACAGCCCCTCCCCTCGTGGGAGGAACGGGCCATCAGAAGGAGCGATGGAGGTGCGAAAGGCTGGTTGGCATAGCATATTTGGAGATGGCAGCTCTGAACCTGCAGAGCAGGGGGTTTGGTGGAGGAAGGGGAGCCCCACGCTCCCTCCCACATCAAGTCCCCTCTCAGTCTTCTCCTGGATAAACTAAACAGATTGAGCTCATTAAAGCATCATCTCTACTCCCTGAATCATTTCTGTGGTGCTTTCCTGCTCCCTCCCCAGTATGTTAACAGCTGTTTCAGGGTGGACACCAGAACCGGGTGCAGTGCTCCAGCATCAGGCTCACAATGCTGTGTACAGAGTGAGAAGGTGACACTTTTTGTAACGTTTGACTGAAAGAGGTGCATGACTCAGTTTACCCACTCACTCTGTACTGGATATGAAGGAGTTAATTTCTTCTGGGGGGACAGGAGAATAAGGGAGGCAGTGTTCATCGTGTAGGGAGCTCTGAGTTGGTATGAACAAACTCTCAAGAACCGTCCACGTATGAATCGAGAGCTCGGGAGAGACAATGGACACCACCAACTGGCATATCTTTTAACGGCTGGCAGCGAAGGCAAGGAGACCATGTGGAATCAGGCTGGCTGCAACTGGAGACAAAGGCAGTGTGGGAGCAGACTGGGATATAGGAAGCTGCTCCCAGTGCGGGGGCAAAGAGACACAGGAGGCGATGGACTGCTGGACTCTGCACTGTGGGGTCAAGGGATCCTGCCAACATGGACTCTCAGCTAAACTTTGCTTTTTCATACTATCCTAAGGGCCCTTAATACTAAGTCCAGCTTGTTTGAAAAAAGTTGCCCTGCTTCACTGCAAATGCCCGCAGGACAGGTTCCATTATCCCCTAACGTGAAATCTCTCACTACCAGACGTCTAAACACACTTGGAGCGCTGGAGAGCCGCCGTGACAAGCAGGGGGCTGCAGCCAAGCAGCCCAGGCTCACAGCAGTGGAACTGCTAGGTGCCTCCTTGCAAAAAGCGGAGGCCTAGGGCCGAGCACAAGAAAAAGGGACACGCCAAGCGAGACTGGGACACCTGGTAAATCCAGAACCCAGGCAACATGATCTCATTACTCCAATGTCTGTATGTCCAAAGGTCGCCTTAGCTCTTTCTGCCACAGCATCACCTGGGGGTTCGTGTTCAGTTGCTTGTTACCGCTGGGCCCCCTAATTCCTAGTGAGGGTCACTGCTTTCTAGAATACAGCCCCCCAGTCTGTAGGTGTCTTGCATTTAGCAGTGTTAAAACACATTTGATGTGAGTGGGCCCAGCTTCCCAAGTTATCCAAATGGCTCTGAATAATCGCTCTGTCCTCATCATCATTTACCACTGGCCCTACCGTTGTGTCATCCACCAATGTTATGAGCAGTGATTTTATATTTACTTAGAGATCCCTGATGAAAATGTTGACTAGTGTCAGATCTAGAACCAAGCCCTGCGGAACCCCACTAGAAACACTCCAGGCAACGTTGATGCCTAGAACCCCAGGACATTTTTATTTTTTATCATTTTTAGTTTTTTCAGGAGATTCATGAATTCATTTTATCCATGCAGGTGCGTGTTGGTCGGGTCCTGCCCTGGAGGTTGGGAGGCCCTACAGGGCGGTATTCATGATGACAGAGGGGCATTCGGGTCAAACCTGAGCAGCGCTGCAGCCTCGTGGGCCAGCTCCCAGTGCCACTCACTGAAATTTGGCCTGGCCGTCTCCCCATCATGATGGTGGAAGCCTGGGCCAAATCTGCATGATGCTGCAACCCTGTGCACCAGGTGACAACACCCCGCTCAGGGAGCTGAACCCAGCCCTACAGGACAGGAGCCACAGGAGCTGCTGCTGCAGGGTGAGTTTTTTGTTTTATTTCATGTTATTTTATATTTGTGAAAAACACGAGGCTCCAATGGTTCCTCGCTGATAACTACTTTCTGAGATCAGTCAGTTAGCCTGTTCTTCACCCATTTAACATGTGCTCCACTGGACAGTGTGCATTTTTTAATCAGACCGTCACGAGTACTATGTCAAATGGCTTACAAAAGTTTACAGTTATCTTTATCAACCAACTTGTAGTCTCATCAAAAATGGAATCAGGCTTGTTTGACAAGACCTATTTTAGGTAAAACCATGACGACTTGTGTTAATTCTATTCCCAGTTTTTAATTCTTTATTGACTGATCCTAGTATCAGTTTTTCCCTTAGTTACCCGGGTTTGAAGTCAGGCTAACTGGCCTATAGTTACTCAGGTCATCCCACTTGCCCTTTTTGAATATTGGCACAACATTAGTTCTCTTCCAGTCTTCTGGAATTTCCCTGCTTTCACAAGATTTATTAAAAATTAATATCAGTGGGCCAGAGAACGCCTCGGCCGACTCTCTGAGGACTCTTGGATTAAAATTATCCAGGCTTGCTGATTTATAAATGTTTACATGTAGGAGGATGTTAAACAACTTCTGCTTAGTTACTAATGGGCTGGAAAGTAGTCCATCATCCTCTAGTGATTGGAATACACCATCCTGCTTCTTTGCCAATACAGAACAGAATTTTTACTGAATATTTTTGTATCATTATTAACAATTTTACCATCTTCATCTAGTAATGGGCCTATACCATTGCTAGGATTTCTTTTGCTCCTACTATACTTAAAAGGGGTTGCATGTTTAGTTGCTTCTGTATCTGAGCTCACTGCACGCTCAAGGGGCTCCTTGCATCCCTCCATGAGCCATCTCCACTTTGTTGCTCCTACAGGCTGAGCGCTATGTGGTCTCCAATGTTAAGTGCAGATGGCTTTTCAGGTCTAAACCCAAACCAACATATACAGTGAGAGTCTGTGGATAGACTCTAACCTGTAGCAGTTTTACTGGGTACTGCCACTAAACCTGAATTGGATTATTCAATTGTCTAAGCTGCTCTTCTCTGTGTTGTTTTATCAGTACCTTTTTTGGTATATTGCATCCATTGGTAACTGAACCCAGGGTCAACCCTACTCTCCTCAAACGTTTGGGTCCTTGAAAGTGCTCCGTATGTGTCGCTTAGCCTTTGTAGATGCCAGCTGGTTTTTGTTTTTGGCATGACCCAAGTAGTGAACTGTAAAATTCAAAACCATAATGTAGTATAACATCAATATAGACAGGTACTTATTTTAAACTCACCTGTCGCCCATAGGAAGGAATATCAAACACCCAAATGGTTAAAGTAAGAGGTTTTTTTGTGCTTATTACACAACCCCTACCTTATGTCAGGTTCTCTGTGTGCCCCCAATTCTCCTTTCCCCTCCATGCCAGGGGCTCTGTGCCTCCCCAATTCCCTCTTCCCTCCATACCAGGGGCTGTGTGCATCACTACTACTTCTCCCCACCCCTACATACTTTTCGTCCCCTGGACTGGAAGGGACAAGAGGGCTGGTAGCATCTGTCTCTCCCCCACCATGAAGCAGACTTTGGGGAGGCAATGTGCTAGGAGGAAGGAAGCAAAGAAGCCGCCTTCACACTCCCTTTCCTTTGTAGGAGACAAGTCATTCAGGGTGTCCACATTTAAACTCTACTGGGGCACATGGAGAGCTGAGATTGGGAGCTGCTGTTAGGCTGAAAATGTTAATGGCTGACATGAATAGTTCTTTATCTATAGATTTATAGTTCTTTGATCTATAGATGTGATGAGCTAAGCAGATGTGAGGGGATCTGTGCATTCTCTATTTCCTCCTTTCAGTTTTCCGGTCTTCCCCAAAATCAACAGGGTTCTTGCCCTGCCTAGAATGTTCCCTGAATGTTTGGAATTGAGCAGAGGTGGTGTTCCAAAGTTACTGTATTAGAGACAAATGCCCTCAGGGGGAGTACAGGGCTTTGCCTCACTCAGCCAAAGAACTCTTTATTGTCCTTACCCTCACAGCCACAGATTCCTTGATGTCTTTAGTTTCCCTTATCAATTTTCTACACGTCATTACTTCTAACTTATACTGATTGCCATCTACTTCCCCATTTTCCCATT
This sequence comes from Platysternon megacephalum, assembly GCA_003942145.1. Classification (NCBI taxonomy): domain Eukaryota; kingdom Metazoa; phylum Chordata; order Testudines; family Platysternidae; genus Platysternon; species Platysternon megacephalum. The sequence continues at coordinate 175,132 of QXTE01000299.1, forward strand.
AGTTATACATACATTACTCCTGGGGGAATTCTGCACCAATGCGCAATGCAGAATTTTGCAGAAATTCATGTTGTGCGTGCAGATTTTCCTCCCCCCCCCCGAAATGGGCTGCAGAGATGTTGGCTGACACTAGGGGCCGCTAGACCCGGCAGAGCCCAGCTTGCAATAGAACAGGGATCGGCAACCTTTGGCATGCGGCCTGGCAGGCCGGGCCGGTTTGCTTACCTGCCGCGTCTGCAGGTTCGGCTGATCGCAGCTCCCACTGGCCGCGGTTCTCCGCTCCAGGCCAATGGGGGCTGCAGGAAGCGGCGCGGGCAGAGGGATGTGCTGGCCGCCTTTCCCGCAGCCCCCATTGGCCTGGGACGGTGAACCGCAACCAGTGGGAGCTGCGATCGGCCGAACCTGCAGACGCTGCAGGTAAACAAACCGTCCCGGCTCGCCAGGGGCTTTCCCTGGCGGGCCGCGGGCCAAAAGTTGCCGATCCCTGCAATAGAAGACGGGGAGGGGGGGAGAACTGGAGGGTTCCCAACAGCTGCAGTTCCCAGCATGTCCTGAAGGAAGGAGGCAGCGCGCAGGAAACTCGGTGCAAGCCTGGGACCCAGCATCAGGCTGTTTCTCCCTCTGGATCCCTGGGCTCTGGGGGGTTGAGGGTGTGAGTGTCTGGGCTGGGGGCAGCCCCGCAGCTGGCCTCTGAGGGGTTAGGGTACAAGTGTCTGGGCTGGGGGGGCCACAGCTGGGCTCTGGGGGGGAGGGGGTGTAAGTGTCTGGGCTGGGGGTGGTCGTGGCTGGGCTCTGGGGGGGAGGGGTAGAGAAAGAGGAACTGGGTTGTTGTAGGGGTTTCTTTAACTCTCTGCTCATGGGGGAATTTTTGTGTGTGTCTGTTTTGTTACAGACATACTTGCTGACAAGTATTTTCAAATAAATTACCAAAATAATTGTAACTGGACTGATTATATAGTGTTATTTTGACAAATAAAATTTGCACAATTTTAAAATATTGTGCACAGAATGTCCCCAGGAGTAATACATACATATATATATGAAAATAAAAATTAATTTTTAATTGTGATCTTCACTTCTTCTTGACTTGTCCTTATTGATTGTGGAATTGAGGGGCTTCTGGCCATTCAACAAATTCTTCTTTTAAAATTGGGAATTCTTTTCCACATTTTTCTAATTTCCCCCCCCCCCCAATCAAACTCATTAATAATTTCCCTCAGGTCATGATCACCGCTTCCTAGACAGCCACCAACTTCCAGTCCAGTGATCAACTCATTTTTATCTGTCATTATGGGATCCAAAATAGACCTACCATGTGTTGGTGCAAACCCATTTGTGTTAGAAAACAGTCAGCTACAATTTTTAGACACTCTAGCGCTGTTTTACTACTGGCTGCATGAGAGCTCCAGCATGTCTATTGGCTTGGGGAGTTCATTTTATGGTAGTATCTTGTCAACTGAACTATGAATTGGTTGCACTTTAATAAATGATTTGTTATTCGTGACTTGTCTATTTTAAGGCTATTCAGTAATTCACGTCAGTTATATTAGGTTTGTGTTTTCTAAGTAACTGATTTACTTAGACATTTCTATCATAGAATAAATCATTCAATTTCATCACATGGAATTACTTGGCGCTACTAAATATCCCATCCCATTACTTACAGAATGGACCAATTTTTTTTACTATCTATAAGAAGTGAAATGATTCCATTCTAGTAATGACCAGGAATCTGGGGGGTTCCGAGGGTAAGTTTACCTACCAGCTTCCACTCCCCAAAGCCAGTCCTACTGACAGCTCCCTCCTGGTGCATGGCCTCTGGGGAGGCTCCCTGCCCCTGCACTGCATACAGGCACCTTTCACCCAACTGGGTGAAACACTCCCAGCTGCTACTGCCTGTCCTAATCCAGCTACTCAGCCACTCCCAGGGAGCGTTAAACTTCCACTGGCTGATCACAGAGATTCTGCTGGAGCAGCAGGGATCCTTCGAATGGCCTGTTTACTCTCACCGCCACCTCCTCCAGCAACTCCCAGAAATACCAGTGAGCCAATGTCCCAGCAGGGGCCAAAGGCCGGGTGTCTGCTCTGGGGGTTGGTACAGAGCTGGGGAAGGGGCCTGTTTTCTTCTAGGTCTGACATATATACCTGGCATACTTGGGGGCTCTCAGGGAATATAAATGATGGAGATGATAGAAAGAAAGGATTCCCAGGTGCTGGGGGGGAATTAAAATCAGCTCTGTGCTTAAAATGTATCCAGTCTCTTTTACTGTATGCACATGATAACAGCTCTACCTCAGACCTCCCAGAAAAATCTCACACAGAACCACACACTGTCTGGGAAGGACACAGAAAGAGAATGAGAATAAAGAGACACATTTTTACTTCCAGGTCAGAAACCCTCAGCCCACATTGTGTCACCTCCCTGCCAGCACATGCACTGAGCAGGTCCTTTCCTTTCCAATTCTTACCCAAAACGCCACTGGCCGATAGTCGCTCCCGACTCTGCTGACCCTACAACGGTGTCACATTGGAGCTGGACAGCAGCTGCCATCCTGAGTCGCACTGCATGGGATTGGCCCAGTTCCTTCCCTGCATTTAGAGACAATTTTGTGTGTGACTTTTAAGGAAAGCTCTTTTTATCCAGTTCAGTTTTAAATAACTCAAGAGATGGGGCCCCAGCCCCCTCGCTGGGGAAACGACCCCACAGCCTAACGGATCTCACTGGCGGAAGTTTTCCCTCAGTATTTGGCCGAGATTTTCTTTTTCTTAGTTTTATCCTGTTACTGCTGGGAAGTGGGAATTAGTCTCACCCTGCCTGCTTCATTCCACTAGATGATCTCGGTCCAGTCTCTCATAAGCCAATGGGAACGGTTGTGCAGCATTCAAAGAGGTTCTTACCCAATTTCCCAGTGGGATGTGTCTGATTGGGGCACTGACATGTGGAGTAGGATGTGCTGCTGCATGTCGGGCCTCTCTCACAGTTAGCAGCCCCGCAAGAGTTAGCAGCACTGCACGGCTGAAGCCTGAACTTCCCTCTGCTCCTGCACAGCTTCCAGGAGGGCACCGCTGGTAGCCTGCAGGTGATCAGTGCATGCCAGCCCACGGGGACAGTCGCTGGGACACTGAGCCCAAGGCGGGCTGCTTGAGCTCTCCATTTGTCCCATGCTGCTATGGCGCTGCCGGAGGGCTGCAGGGCCTTGGGAGATGTTTCCCTCCCTGGGGCCTGGTGGCCAAGGTTAGGGGCAGGGCCCCTTGGCACTTTCCAGGACCTGACGGTTGAGGTTAGGGGCAGGGCGTGATGGCACAGAGGGGCCAGTCCTTGTGGGTGTGCTGGTGCTGGGCCAGGCCGGAGCTCTGGCTGAAGGCCTTGTTGCATTGGGTGCACTGGTAGGGCTGCTCATGCCGGTGGGTGCGCGGGTGCTGCAGGAGCGTGGCACTGTCCCCAAAACCCTCAGTGCCCCGTGCACTGGCATAGGGGCACTGCCCCACGTGGGTGCGGCGGTGCTTGCTCAGGGTGGAGCTGTCGCCGAAGCGCTTGCCGCACTGGGCGCAGGCAAAGGGGCGCTCCCCGGTGTGGGTGCGCTGGTGCTGCAGCAGGTTGGAGCTGAGGCCGAAGCGCTTGCCGCACTGGGCGCAGGCGTAGGGGCGCTCGCCCAAGTGGGTGCGCTGGTGCTGGATGAGGTTGGAGCTGAGGCTGAAGTGGCGGCCGCACTGGGTGCACTGGTAGGGGCGCTCCCCGGTGTGGGTGCGCTGGTGCTGCAGCAGGTTGGAGCTCTGCGTGAAGCGCTTGCCGCACTGGGCGCAGGCAAAGGGGCGCTCGCCCGCATGCGTGCGCTGGTGCTGCAGGAGGTTGGAGCTGAGGCTGAAGGCCTTGCCGCACTCCGTGCACAGGTAGGGCCGCTCGCCCGTGTGCGTGCGCTGGTGCTTGAAGAGCGTGGAGCTGAGGCTGAAGCTCTTGCCGCACTCGGTGCACAGGTAGGGGCGCTCGCCCGTGTGTGTGCGCTGGTGCTTGATGAGGGTGGAGCTCTCACTGAAGCCCCGGCCGCAGGCCGTGCACACGTAGGGGCGCTCGCCGGTGTGGGTGCGCTGGTGCTTGATGAGCGTGGAGCTGTCGCTAAAACCCTTGCCGCAGTCCGGGCACTTGTAGGGGCGCTCGCCGGTGTGGGTGCGCTGGTGCCGGATGAGGTCAGAGCTCTGGCTGAAGCCCTTCCCACACTCGCTGCACTTGTAGGGGCGCTCGCCCAGGTGGGCGCGCTGGTGCTGCGCCAGCTCCGAGCTCTGGCCGAAGCAGCGCCCACAGCTGGCACACTTGTGGGCTTTCTCCCTGCTGTGCACCCGCTGGTGCTGGATGAGGTAGGAGCTGAGGATGAAGCCCTTGCCACACTCGGTGCACTTGTAGGGGCGCTCGCCCGTGTGCGCGCGGTGGTGCTTGAGCAGGGTGGAGCTGTCACTGAAGTCCCTGCCGCACTCGGGGCACTTGTAGGGGCGCTCACCGGTGTGGGTGCGCAGGTGCCGGATGAGGTCAGAGCTCTGGCTGAAGCCCTTCCCACACTCGCTGCATTTATAGGGCTTATCCCCTGTGGAGGCTCTTGGTTGGGCAGCAGCATCGTGGTGATCCCCTGTAGCTCCTTCACTGGGGATGGGTTGGCTTGCAGGGCCTTGCCATTCCCAGCCCACCTTGCAGTCACTCTTGGGTCTCTGGAGAAGGGCCCCGCTGGATCCCCCTAGCTGTGTCCCATGCAGATCAGTTTCCTCAGGATCAGGCGTCTCCACCACATTGTCACCCAAAACCCCATCTACTGCTGGAACAAAGAGAATCTGGCCATGACTCAGCCCATGTGCCAAGGCAACCGGGGGGGCGGGGGGGGGAGCATGCAGACACAGACAGGGGGTTCAGCCCGTTTGAGGCCTTGTCTACAGAGTGGCACCTGTTTAACTTAAGATGTGATCTAAAATCTATTTGGTCAAGCCTGTGCCAAAGGCTGTGTGAACGCGCTTATTTCAGCGTAGCTTAAGTCAACTGGGCATAAGTTTTAAGCCACTCAAAGCAAAATCAGAGCGTCCACACACAGGAGTTTGAACCAGTTTCACTAAATGGGTTTGCACTCCTAAAGTTAAAACACAGCAACTTCCTAGTGTAGAAGACTGAAAATCAGCAGCTGATTTGTACACCCTCCCAAGACAGAGCACAGGCCAGCATCCTGTCTTAACACCCAGAGCAAGGATGAGAATTCTCCCAGAGCCCACTCAGGACTTGGGGAGAGCTCGGATTAGCTCTGGGTTGAAGAGACATTCAACACCAAGCCCCTTTCACCTTCCTTCTGGAACAGGCTCATTCCAGGCTGGGAGCGTCTGCCCCAACATCTGCTCAGCCCGAGATCCCTGCCTCCTGTGCATGCTCCTCTGCTCCATGAAGTGCCCACACCACACAAGGCAAGCTGCCTTCTTATGCCCAATTACACACCCGCTTCCCGTCCAGCTGAGACACATGCCCCAAATATTACAGCACGCCTAGGGATGTTCTCTATTTGCCCTCCCCTTGCCTCTCCTGGCAGCTTCCACCCCTGAGAAGCACTAGCCCGTTTCTCTTGAGTTCTGCTCCATCAAGCTTCCAGCTGGAATCTGAGGTGATGGTGTTACCCTATAAAGCCCTAAGCAGTCTCGGTGCCACTGCTGAGAGCCACACAGGCCCTGCAGGAGGAGCCCCTCAATATGGATGAGGAGGAAGGGCTGACAGCACCTCTGGGATGACCTCCAGCAGTGCTGGACCTTGCTCTCTCTGGGGCAAACCAGAACCTGGATTTGTTAGCCTGCAATGCCCGTCTACATTCCAGGCTTTTGGGGAGAGAGGGAGGTTTATTTATTGTCCCCAATCAGCCCTGGAATGAGCTGCTCTTTATACTGTATCGTGCAGCATGTGTTCTAATGAATGGGACAGGGCACCTGGAAAGGGTTTATAAATACACCTCTACCCCGATACAACGCTGTCCTCGAGAGCCAAAAAATCATACTGCATTATAGGTGAAACCGCGTTATATCGAACTTGCTTTGATCCGCCGGAGTGTGCCGCCCCGCCCCCCCGGAGCGCTGCTTTACCGCCTTATATCCGAATTCATGTCATATCGGGCCGCGTTATATCGGGGTAGAGGGGTATGTCTAAATTATGTTAACAAAACATTAAGGTTGCAGAGTCAAACCCGCAGAAGCTAGGAAATGCGAGAATTAAGGTTGCTCTGCAGCCTTACCCTGTGCCCTGGGGCATATGAATTAGGAGACCGTCTTTAATTACATGACCACATGCTATTCTTTCCACAGGACCCTGCCTCATTCAGTGTATGGGACAGAAGGTGCTCAGAGAACAGGTACTTCCATATTTCTTCTTGCCCTCACCAGTCAGTGTATGGCCCTATGCACCGCTACTAGACCCCGTCCAAACCCTGCCCCGAATACAGAATTATTCATTTCTTCACAGGCTTCTCTAGGTCGCTCTCATGGCAGCAGCTTAGGCCCAATCCTCAAGGGTAGTTAGGCTCCAAACGTCCTTTGATTTCAAGGACTGCCTTAATTGATGAATGGTGGCACAGCACTAGCTCTGAGGTGAGGAGGAATTACCTCCATTTTATACCTGGGGAACGGAGATGAAAGGTGTCAATGTCAACTCACTGTGGGTGCCGGATTTGGGATGTCGAGGGCCTGACTTTTCAGCACTGGGTAAGTTACCGCACTGTGTGTTCATGGCAGAGCTCCCTCCCATTCACATCAGCTGCAGCTGGGGGTGCTCAGCACTTCCGCAGCCCAGCCCCAGGTGTCTCAACTGGGCACCCAGAAAATGAGGCACACGCCGTGGCCACCTATGAAAATGCTGGTTTATCTGATTGCCCATCACACAGGAACTGAGAGGCAAAGGACTGTCCATCCTGTGCTCTGACAGGCAGGGGTCCTGTGAAAACCGAGAATGGGACGAGACTCAGGGCTCCTGGGGGTGCTATAGTGCTCACAGGTCCTGCTGCCTCAGTCCCCTCAAACGGTCTCTGTCCCTCCCCAGCTCCTGCCCTGTCCCCCCACTCTGCTCCTATACCCACCCCTTCTGCCATGGCTCCTGCCCTTACCCGTGCTACCCTCCCCCAACCCAAGCCCCTGCCCTTCTACCACTTTGTTCTTACCCACTCCCCTATCTCCCCCACCCCCGGCTTCTCTTCCTCCCTTCCATACATCCCCTTCTTCCTTCCTTCACCCCCCCCCCGTCATCCCTCCCCTCTTCCTCCCTTCACCCCCCCTTAATATCCCCCCACCCCCGACTTCTCTTCCTCCCATCATCCCTCCCCTCTTCCTCCCTTCACCCCCCCTTAATATTCCCCCACCCCCAACTTCTCTTCCTCCCTTCATCCCCCCTTAATCTCCCCCCACCCCGCATTCCAGCCAGGCTGCTCCTTCCTCCCCTCCCCTCTGCCTGGGCGCAGCAGGGGGAGCATTGAGAGCACAGCAGGGAGAGGTCCCTGCTCTCAGCCCTGGTTGCCCCGATGAGTGACCGTCCAGAGCAGGCCCTGTGCAAGCTCAGGTGCCCTCCAGTCACACACAGGCGCCGTGGGGGCTGCAGCATGCTCAGTGCAAATGGAATCTTTGGAGAATTTCGACTAAGTCTCTCCTGAGATCGTGAACTGAAATGGTTCAGAGGTTTGTAACTTGGCCAAATGTGGGTATTTTTACATGGTAACAGCAAAAGGTACACCTGACCTCAGGGCGACCCCCTGCCAAATTACAAGTCCCTGCCACAAAGCAAGAAGGTGCTACAGTGTCTCAGTGAAATGCTTGTAAGGTTTTCCCCTAATCTCGTTCTCGAAAATGGCAGACCATTTTAGCTGAAAATTAAAAACAAACAAACAAAAAAACCAGGCTGAGGCAGACACACAGAATGGGAAATTTCAACCCAAGCAGTTTGCTAAACTTAAAGTCATAAGCTACTGAAAACAGGATCTTATAATGGGAAGTGTCAGGTAACCTTAACTATAGGTCGCTGCCTATACTCAGTAAATGTGACACCTGCAGTGCTCACACTGAGCTGCAATGCCAAGGCCAGTCAACTAGCACTGCTGGATCCCAGCCCCGGAGAGCGGGCGGGCCCGAGGCCAAGGAGAGCCCCTCCCTTCCCAGAGAGCAAGCAGCAGGAGCAGACCAGAAGCACTGAGGTTTCCCCATCATCTGGGGAGGAGGCTGTGGGGGTCAACAGGGGGACCATCATTAATGGATGCAAGGGGAAGGCCAAGAGAAAGCGAATCAGGCTGAGCGAAGGGGACTGGAGAATCTCCTTCTCTCCTCATGGCAGCACTGCAGAGTATGGAGGTTTTTGCCAGAAGATGGTCAACCCAGGAGATGCAGCATGAAAACCCCTTCCCCTGAAAATCCTGCTCAGGGGGAGGGGGCCAGCTGGCTGTTCCCTTCCTCGCCCCCCACTTTCTTCGCAAGACTGACTCCTGCCAGAAGCCGTCCAGCCTTTTGATTCCAATGTGGTGCTGCTCACTTGGTGGAGAATAGACACCTGGTTTTCTGCGCTTTCGGAGGACATGTCCTCCCAACCCCAGCAGAGGGCAGAGCTGCCTTCCAACCAAAATCATGACATCTCTGATAGGAATAAACAGGAAGACTGACGTCTCTTTCCGTGCCCGGCATTAAGGGGCTAATGAATTACAGCGCTCCCTGTCTTTGACTCAGGCTCACTGCAGGACTGTCAGCAGCACTGTCCAGCACTCCCATCCACCTCTACCAGACACTGCAAAGCAGCATGTCCCCCTTCGCCATCCAACTCGCGCTTTCATACAACCTGGGCAGTGTTCAGGCACCACAGCGTTACCCACAGCACGGTGTGAAGGTTTCTTAGCACCAGGGTCGGAGTGAAAGTTGCGTGGTAAAGCAGGAGTTGGACGAAGCTGGGGGAAGTGCTGCTCTCAGGTATCTACTGAAGGTGGAAGGGGAAGAGCCTTGTATAGCGTTTGGGAGGGGATGTTCAGAGAGCACCGTATGTGACGGGACGATGGCCAGGAATGCAACAGATTCTGCCCTTAACCTCTTGTTTCTGTGCTTTTGAAGTTTTGCATGGGTGAGCACTGGGTTGCCGCAACCAGATCTGCCATTAAATGGGGCTTTCATTTGTGATTCTCTAATTTCAGGCTGATCACAATGTCTAACCAAGCAGAAAAGCCCCATGGTAGGAAGGTGGCTAAGTGTCACAGCCAGATCCTTACTCTGATGGCAGGCTTCAGCCCTTGCACAAGAGACTGGTGAGATAGGGCAGGAAAGAGACAGCTCAGCTCTTCTTGGCTTTCCAGCTTTTGGGTTCACGCACCGATGGTTCCTGAGTTGATTTAGCTTTTAGCCCTCACCTGCGACCCTTGGGATCTCGGTTTTCTCCAAGTCCTGGGGATCCAGGACCTGCAGCTCTTCCTCTTGCTCCATCCAGGAGAGCACAAATCCTGCTCAGGAGAAAAGAAACAGGCAGCAGGTTACAAACTCCAAATCCTGTGCTGAGGAGACATGTAGCCTGAATGGAGGGAAACGCCTGGGGACGGCCGGGAAAGTCAGCCATCTGTTGGGAGATGTGCTGTGTCCCACAGGGACCCCGAACGCAGCACACCACCACTATTAGTCCGTTTCCCATTTCTAACCTTGCACAGAGCCCAGGCCCTCCCCAGGACAGGGGACCTGGAGTCCCAGGGGAGGGAGGAGGGAATTAACGGGAGCATGAGAACACCGATACACACACACACCTGGCCTTTCCCCAGGAAGCTCTAAGGGGAGCACCAGGGATTGCTGTTCAGGTGTCACATCTACAGCCCCCACACCCTTTCCTGGTGCTTTACCATCCTTGCATGAGCCCAAAACTTAATGCCATTGATGGGACAGCGTCAGACCCCCAGGCCCCAGGGGCTCTTATGGGCACATATCACCACGAAGCGTAAGGAGCCAGGGAAGACGTATGAGTGGGAGTCGATCCACGCATGTCACTGAGAGCAGGTCTGAGTAAAATCAATCCCCTACCCTGAGAGAGCAGAGTCTGGTCATTCTCCTGCATGATGGAGAGGGCCTCTGCCCTTTGGCCAAACAGCCCACTCAGCCTCCAAGAGTCACAGGCATCTCGGCGAAACCAGCAGCACCTGAAACAACAGATAGCCCCATGCAATATCTTCCCCCCGTGCTGCCCCTGGCCCCAGGGCCCAGCCTGCCCAGGCCAGGGATGGAGAAGGAGGAGCAGAGCCAGCAGCTTGAAAACACACTTGAAATTGGAGGGCTGAGGCCAGGCTGAGTCCCACAAACGCAGCCAAAAGGCCAGGAAGAAAGTGCCAGAGCCCTCCAGGGTCCAGGCCTCACTGCAGCCAGCTTCTTCCCCTGATGCAGGCAGCTGAGCCTTGCATTTAACACCTACAAACTCACTACCCAGATTCCTTCTCCTGAGGCGACCCTGGAGAGATGGCACGGACGCCAGGCACCCGGCCATGGGGCCTAGGGGCTACTGCCGGGAGGCTCTTGGAGGGGGCATCAGACATCTCTAGGACCCCGCAGGCACAGGGGGGCGCATCGCTGCCCGGCCTTGGCTGGGTGAGGCCTAGCGCAGCCACTGGGGTGTCCTCCCCCCCCCTGAGTAGTGGGGGGCTGAACCCCTGGAGCCACTCCCCAGCCTGGAAGGGGTAGAGGGGACCCCTCTGCATGCCCCCAGGCCTGGGAGAGGGGTTGAAGAGTCCAGGGGGAGCAGAGATTGGGGCAGGATTAATTGCTGGACAGGGATGGGCAGATGTGGGGCGAGAGCTCCTGCAGCAGGAGCCAAAATCCCCTCACCCAATCCAGCTGGGAGCATGGCAGCACTGACTGTCCCCCACCCTCAGGGGTGGGCAGGGCAGTCCAACCCTACAACACAATACAGTCATCCAGAACATCGCAGGATTTTCTCTCTCTTCAGGTTGGCAGCACTGGTGGTGAGAGATCCTAGCAAGAGCGTAGGCAGTATGGGGGATGGAGGGCCAGGGCCAGGACAGGAAGGAACCTGGGGGAGAAACGGCTGCTGGGACCAAGGCCCAGAGAAGAGGCTGCCTGGGAGATGGGCCTGCTGGGCTGGGGCTGGGCCACAGCAGGCTATGGGGAGCAGGCAGCCCCCTGAACGGACAGTAGCACCTTTATTGCCAATGAGTGTGGAGTTGGGGAGGGGTCAGTGGGAGAGGTGTGGCACAGGACACGAGGAGACAGTGCCCCATCTCTTACCGGGACAGAAGCCTGTAAAGTCTGGGCTGCCCTTGGTGAAGCAAAACCTCAGAAAAGGGGAGCCATTCTCAGGACTATGGGTGAGAGGAAGGGAGACCAGGCTCAAAGGACAAGAGGAATGAGCTGCAGGTTTCCTGGAAGGCAGATTTAAAAGCAGGTCAGCTCAGGATCTCAGCAGCTTGAGTTGTCAGTCACATCCCCACCATTATTAATGCATACACCCTGCCCCCAAAACATAGCTCCAGCAGCCAGCCAGCTCTGTCTCAGAACAACGCCTTCTGCCTTGGGCTGCCTTTACTTTCCCCAAGATGACTCAGAGCCCATCATTTGGAACTAAAAAATAATGGTAGCTTAGATGCAAGCGATCATGACCTGATCACATTTTAAATGTGTAAAAGTTCAAAACAGCAATATATATACTTAGTGCTTTAAAAGGACGAGTTTCACAAACCTGAAAACAATTGAGACAAATCAGCTGGGAGGACGAATTTAATCAGAAAAATGTGAATGACAACTGGGAATTGGTTAAGACACTTTACTGGATGCACAAAAAGCCAACAAATGGAAGAAGGGGGAAATGGATAGTACTGTATTGAATATAAATCAGAAGTTAGGAACTGTAGGAAACTGCTAAGGGACACAAGGAGAAATCTATGGCCAGCAGAGTTAAAGACAATAAGAAGGAAATTTTTAAGTATATTAGGAACAAAAAGAATCCTAACAATGGTATTGGTCCATTAGTAGATGTAAATGGTAGAAGTATCAATAATAATGCACAAAAGTCAGAAGGGTTTAATAAATATTTCAGTTCTGTATTTGTGGGGGGAAAAACAGATGATGTCGTCTCATGATGATGATGATACTCTTTTTACTCCAATATCATCTCAGGAGGATTTTAAACAGCAGCTACTAATGGGTACAACATGACCTTCTTAGCTTCAGGCAGTAAGCGTGCAGGGCTTTGGACCAGAGTAGTCTGGTTGTCTATTGCTTTAAAGAGAACTGTTTTTTCAAGTAATTCTACTTAGAAAGTTGCAGTACTGTGAGTGGCTGGACACATTGGGCTGGCTTGGAGAGGGCCGAGGCACATTACTGAGCAGAGAACAGGAGGTTGCACAGGAGGCATTTACTAAAAAAACATACATATTGCATGTAAAGGCAATAGTAACTGCCCTACTTAACAGGGAATGTTCTGCACCAGACGGAGCTGCAAAGTTTACCTTTTGAAGTGACACTTTCACTGCTGGCCCACAACTTTAACAGAATGGGTGATTTGGCTGATACCCCTAGACTGGGTCAGAATGGATCCTGTTGACCTTAGAATCCATGAATTGCTCTTCTTATGCCTACAGTTTATTTGCCTATCCAGGGGAAAGGGCTTTGGGCATGTTTCTTGTGAGAGAAAGCCCCAGGGGTTTGTAACTGGTGTGTGTAGTTCTTGCAGCATGCTAACCTAGCTCTGAAGGGCAGACTGGTTCCCTTTCTCCCTAGAGCAGGCAAGGCCACCAGATGAGCTGTTAAGATATATCTGGCCCATACGTTTAGAGACCACATTATACAGCAGTGTAGCTGCCTCTGGGGTGAAACACAGCAACTACTGTTCACAGCAACACTGGGACAGAAAAGCAAAACTCTCATATCCAACTGAAAGTGCAGGGGTGGGGGGAAGGAGGATTGATTTAGATAGGCAAAATATAACAAGTTGGAAGGAATATGGAAAAAGTGGCCACTTGTGAAGTGACACAAGGTCTTTCCAGTCAGTGGGAGTTTGACTTCAATGGGATAGACCGGTACTGACCACCTATCCACTTGGAGCACTTAAAACAGCAGGCTTAGTATGGGCCATGGGACAGCTGGGGAAACTGAGGCACGGAACAGCAGCGTGACTGGCCGGATGTCACCCAGTAGGTCAGTGGCAAAGCTGCCCAGCTCTGCTGACTCCCCGGGCCGGGCCCCGTCCACTGGGCCATGCTGGCCCCCCCAATGTGCCCGCAGCGCGCCGGCCAGCCCCGAGCACAAGCCCAGCCCGCGGCCCAGGCACGGGGAGGGGGGTGTCGTGCCGGCCGCCCCCGGAACCCAACGATGGATCGCGAGGCAGCGCCCGGCTCCACGCCGCCTACCCCCGCCGCGGCACTCACCTGGGCCCGCTCCGCAGCCAGGCCGGGCGCCCGCCTCTCCCCGCCACCCGGCCCTGCACGGGCCCGGGGACGCACCGGGGAAGCGGCTTTCCCGCGCAAGGGCCTGTGGGAAACGTAGTTCAGCCGGGCCGGGAGCCGTGACACCGGCCCCGCCGCTGCGGAGCGCCCTAGGCCCCAGCGCCCGCCCGGCCCTTCCCCGGCCGCAGCGACTCCTGCCTCAGGGCCGCCAGCCTCCACATCCGCAGAGCGCAGGCGACAGGCCTGGGCCTGGGCTAGCGGGGCGCGCTCCTGGGGCACTGGCTGCCCACCCCACCCGCGCCTGGAAGGGAGCTGCGCTCTGCAGGAGAGCGGGGCGGTCTCCGGACCTGCCCGCCTGCGGCAGCGCTCACCACCGCCAGCCCTTGCCTCAGTTTCCCTCCAAGTATCAGGAATAACCTACTTCCACCCCCAGGCATTACACAGTATGCCCCGCTCCTGGCGTCTGCGCTATTAAACAACATCCAGCTCCCAAAAGAACCCAATTGATACTCCCACCCCTTAGGTTTGGGGCTCCACAATCCCTTGCAAGGCCTGCAAACTCTCCCTTTAAGTTCAGGGGTTCACAGCCCCCCTTGTTGGGGCTGGGCCCTGGCTGAGTTCTTCACTAAGCAGTCTCTGACTAAACCTTCTTAGCCTGTTTTTGTCACCCACCTCCAGTCACCTGTTCACTCCTTGACTCTTCCAGGGAGGGTCTAATTGCCCCAAACATCTGTCTGGGTCAGCAGGGGGAGCTTTGCCTCACCCACCCTGCAAGGCTCAAGGTCCCAGGCCCTTAAAAGAATAACGGCCTGGGCCTTCCTTCACCTTCTCCCTCCCAGACACTTCCCTGGGACCATCTTCCTCGCACCCAGCACCCAATCTGATGCTTATTCCTTTGGCTTCCATTTGCCTTCTCAGGTTACCTGGAACGGGTAACTGACCTCCCAGACTAGTTCCTCATGATTCAGTTACAGACACAAATACATTTGGAAAGCTGCTTAGCATGATGCCCATTCCAAGGGAGAGAGATTTTCCTCCTCACCAAGGGAGGAGGCAGCAAGCAGCAGAAAGATGAGGAACCACATCCTGAATGCAACCCTGCTGCTCCAGGAGATGGTTCCTCTGAGACTCCCAGCACACAAGGAGAGTGTGTGTGTGTGGGGTGGGGTGGGGTGGGGGGTAGTGATCAGTAAAGAACCCTCCAGAGCAGCGAGGACCAGACCAAATTCCTTGCATGGCAGGTGCTCTCCACAAAGCCACCAATGTCCTTGTTCAAATCCCTCCTTACAACTCCTCCCTGCTGGGATGGCACCCAATGGCGGGCGCTGGGCATCCTGGCGCTGCGGCACTATTATGATGGCTTTGCTGTTAGCTTGTCTTCTCCCCATTTATCTGTTGTATCTCTCTCTTGCTGTCTCACCGTGTGCTTAGCGTTCAAACCCTTTGGGGGCAGATACCGGGTCTCAAGGAGCCACTGAAATAGAAATAATGGAGTGGTGGAGGGCTTGTCTTGTGCTCTCTCTCTCTCTTTGGCCCTATGGCCACATTGGAGGGCTTCACCTTTCAGTATTTCCTGTCATTCTGCTTGTCTGTAGCTGCCTCCCACCCCATAGGGATGTGACAAGGACTCTGGGCCCCCAAACTCTGTGGATCCCTGAGTGTGTGGGGTACTGCAAGCTCAGAGGCAAGTCCAGGAGGTGCTCTGCACTCCTATAGGCACCTATAAGCTCTGGCACCGCATGAGGCCCCAGCAGACCCTCACTCCTACAGGTGCCTTCACCTGGCAGAAAAGGACAGGTGTAAATACCCTTGGTACCACGTCTTGGTTACTGTAAAGGTAATACAGTCAGTTCCTAAGCCAGCCCCTAGGGGGCAGTGTAGCAGGCCAGTGCTGAAGCACACCTGGAGAAATACATAGTCAATAGAGTTCCTGTATTCTAATTCCCTAAAATATACAGCATGTCACTATTGTAACCTGTTCTACTTGATACACTATGTTTGAAATAGCCTGGAGCAGTGGTTCTCAACCTATTTGCGCCCGGGGCCCATTTAAAAATGTTTATGGCCTGTTGCAACCCAGAAAATTGTCTGGGTGTGGAGGGTGAGGGGACCTGGAGTCTCCGATATTCTCAGCCTGGCAACATAGGGCAGAGGAGAGGAGTAGCAGGGACAAGGAAGGTGCCTGTGCTGGATCCCTGGATTCTCCGTCACTGACCATTTTAAAATCTAGCTTGGCTGTTTCTCTAACAGATCTGCCCTAGGGACGATTGTGGGGCAGGTCTCTGGACTGCGTTATACAGGGGGGTCAAACTAGATGATCACAGTGGTCCTTTCTGGTCTTGGAATCTGTGAATCCCACCTGCTAGCAGCATGGCCTCTGCACTGCCCCACAGCACCACAGAGACAGCACTGCCCCCCGGCACCATGGCCTCTGCACTGCCTCCTGGCACCACCATCTCTGTACTGTGCCCAAGCACGTCAGAAACACCACCGCCCTGGGGTGCCCTAGAGACAGCACTGTCCCCGGCGCTATGGCCTCCACACTGCCCCCCCAGCACCATAGAGACAGCACTATCCCCTGGCACCCTGGCCTTGGCACTGCCTCTGGCATCACAGAGAG
Organism: Platysternon megacephalum; assembly: GCA_003942145.1. Classification (NCBI taxonomy): domain Eukaryota; kingdom Metazoa; phylum Chordata; order Testudines; family Platysternidae; genus Platysternon; species Platysternon megacephalum. Next base: position 191,155 of record QXTE01000299.1, read on the forward strand.
AGCACTGCCCCCCAGCATCACAGAGACAGCACTGCCCCCCAGCACCACAGAGACAGCACTGCCTCCTGGCATCATGGCCTTCGCACTGCCCCCTGGCACCGCACTGCCTACAAGTCTTGGGGATGGCCTTGTGTGCAATCCAGCCTGTGGCAGTGCCCGTGAAGGGTCGGTACACACTAAGCTCTCTGGTCTCTGGCTAAGCTCTGCTTGCTCTGGAAAACCCTTGCATTCTGCAATAGTGATATCTCCCTGGCAAGGAGGGAATCCATGTGGCTTCCCGTGTACACTGCCCAGTGGCTCAATGCAGTGCCAACATCCAGCTTGACTTGCTGGACTGAGACCGTCCCTCACTCAGGAGAGGTGTGAGGAGCACTGGACAAAGCTCGCACCTCTGCCATCTTGGCTCCTGTGAAGCATTTAAACACACAAGTGCTGAGCTGCCCTCTGACCCCCTCAGGGCATGTGGCCTGTGCTGCTTCCTCCCTGTGTCTGGGACCCCAGAGGGAGCCTCCCCTGCTTGGCCCACACAGGGAAGCAGAGGGCAGCAGATGATGATCTGAAGTTCCCAGGGCAGAGGTGCTGTAGATTTGGTGAGCGGCATAGCGGGCAAGGGGCATGTTAAATACAAACTGGTGATGAGTGCTGGCAGGTGATGTAAGGAAGGGAAGGAGCCGGGAGGACTTGCCTCAGAGGGTACGTCTACACTGCAATCAGACACCTGTGGCTGGCCCATGCCCACTGATTCCCTCTCTGCAGGGCTGTTCAATTGTGGTGTAGATACTGCCCAAACCCTGGGACTGACAGTGACTGTGAAATGCTCAGGGAGATTAGAAAGGCTATTAAAATAAAAAACTCAATAATAATGGGGGATTTCAGCTATCCCCATATTGACTGGGTACATGTTACCTCAGGACAGGATGCAGAGATAGTTTCTTGACACCTCAAATGACTCTTTCTTGGAGCAGCTAGTCCTGGAACCCACAAGGGGAGAGACAATTCTTGATATAGTCCTAAGTGGAGCACAGGATCTGGTCCAAGAGGTGAATATAGCTGGACTGCTTGGTAATAGTGACCGTAATATAATTAAATGTAACATCCCTGTGGCAGGGAAAACACCACAGCGGCCCAACACTGTAGCATTTAATTTCAGAAAGGGGAACTACACAAAAATAAGGACGTTAATTAAACAGAAATTAAAAGGTACAGCGCCAAAAGTGAAATCCCTGCAAGCCGCATGGAAACTTTTTAAAGACACCATAATAGAGGCTCAACTTAAATGTATACCCCAAATTAATAAAACATAGTAAGAGAACCAAAAAAGTGCCACCGTAGCTAAACAACAAAGTAAAAGAAGCAGTGAGAGGCAAAAAGGCATCCTTTAAAAAGTGGAAGTTAAATCCTAGTGAGGAAAATAGAAAGGAGCATAACCTTTGGCAAATGAAGTGTAAAAATATAATTAGGAAGGCCAAAAAAGCATTTGAAGAACAGCTAGACAAAGACTCAAAAAATAATAGCAATTTTTTTTTTAAGTACAAGTGCTAAACAACCAGTGGGGACACTGGATGATCAAGATGCTAAAGGAGCACTCAAGGAAGATAAGGCCAATGCGGGGAAACTAAATGAATTCTTTGCATCGGTCTTCATGGCTGAGGATGTGAGGGAGATTCCCAAACCTGAGCCATTCTTTTTATGTGACAAATCTGAGGAACTGTCCCAGATTGAGGTGTCATTAGAGGAGGTTTTGGAAGAAATTGATAAACTAAACAGTAATAAGTCACCAGGCCCAGATGGTATTCACCCAAGAGTTCTGAAGGAACTCAAATGTGAAATTGCAGAACTACTAACTNTTTAACTGTAGTCTGTAACCTATCATTTAAATCAGCTTCTGTACCAAATGACTGGAGGAAGCTAATGTGACGCCAATTTTTAAAAAGGGCTCCAGAGGTGATCCTAGCAATTACAGGCTGGTAAGCCTGACTTCAGTACCGGGCAAACTGGTTGAAACTATAGAAAAGAACAAAATTGTCAGACAGATAGATGAACATAATTTGTTGGGGAAGAGTCAACATGGTTTTTGTAAAGGGAAATCAGGCCTCACCAATCTACTAGAATTCTTTGAGGGGATCAACAAGTGGACGAGGTTGATCCAGTGGATATAGTGTACTTAGATTTTCAGAAAGCCTTTGACAAGGTCCCTCACCAAAGTCTCTTAAGCAAAGTAAGCTGTCATGGGATAAGAGGGAAGGTTCTCTCATGGATTGGTAACTGGTTAAAAGATAGGAAACAAAGGGTAGGAATAAATGGTCAGTTTTCAGAATGGAGAGAGATAAATAATGCTGTCCTCCAGGGGTCTGTACTGGGCCAGTCCTATTCAACAAATCCATAAATGATCTGGAAAAAGGGGTAAACAGCAAGGTGGCAAAATTCGTAGATGATACAAAACTGCTCAAGTTAGTTAAGTCCCAGGCAGACTGCGAAGAGCTACAAAAGGATCTCACAAAGCTGGGTGACTGGGCAACAAAAGGGCAGATGAAATTTGATGTTGATAAATGCAAAGTAATGCACATTCGAAAACATAATCCCAACTATACATATAAAATGATGGGGTCTAAATTAGCTGTTACCACTCAAGAAAGAGATCTTGGAGTCATTTTGGATAGTTCTCTGAAATCATCCAATCAATGTGTAGCAGCAGTCAAAAAAGTGGGCAGAATGTTGGGAATCATTAAGAAAGGGATAGATAATAAGACAGAAAATATCACATTGCCGCTATATAAATCCATGGTACGCCCACACCTTGAATATTGCGTGCAGATGTGGTCGCCCCATCTCAAAAAAAGCTATATTGGAATTGTAAAAGGTACAGAAAAAGGCAACAAAAATGATGAGGGGTATGGAATGGCTGCCGTATGAGGTGAGATTAATAAGACTGGGACTTTTCATCTTGGAAAAGAGACGACCAGGGGGGGATATGATAGAGGTCTATAAAATCATGACTGGTGTGGAGAAAGTAAATAAGGAAATGTTATTTACTCCTTCTCATAACTAAGGCTATGTTTTAGTCACGGGTATCTTTAGTAAAAGTCATGGACAGGTCACGGGGCAGTAAAAAAAATTCACAGCCCTTGACCTGTCCATGACTTTTACTATATACCCGTAACTAAAACTTGGACTGGGGGCCCCGAGTGCTCTGCGGGGGCAGTCCAGGGGGCGCGGGTGCTTGGTGGTGTGCGGCCCAGGACCCCCGCCTGGTGCTGGTGGCGGGCGGTGCGCAGCTGGGACCCCTGCTGGAGCTGGGGGTAGGGTTGGCAAGGTTGGCAGGCTCCCTACCCAGCTCCGACTGGCATGTTCCTGCAGCTCCTAGGGGGAGGGGTGGCCAGGGGGGCTCTGTGTGCTGCTCCTGCCACAAGTGCCAGTTCAGCAGCTCCCATTGGCCGGGAACCACAGCCAATGGGAGCTGTGGGGGTGGCGCCTGTGGGTGCGGGCAGCATGCGGAGCCCCCTGGCCCCTCTGCCTAGGAGCTGCAGGGACATGCCGGTCGGCGCCAGGGACTCCTCCCCTGAGCTAAGCGCTGCCCCGCACTCCAACCCCCTGCCCTAGCCCTGAGCCCCCTCCCACACACCCAAACTGCTGCTGCTACTGCTGGCCCAGGAGCTGCCCAGTTCAGGCAGCCCCTGAGCCAGCACCAGCTGCTGCAGAAGTCACGGAGAGTCACCGAATCCGTGACCTCCGTGACAGACACACAGCCTTATTCATAACACAAGAACTAGGGGTCACCAGATGAAATTAATGTGCAGTAGATTTAAAACAAACAAAAGGAAGTATTTTTTCACACAACACACAGTCAACCTGTGGAACTCATTGCCAGAGGATGTTGTGAAGGCCAAGACTATAACAGGGTTCAAAAAGGAACTAGATAAGTTCGTGGAGGATAGGTCCATCAATAGTGTCCCTAGCCTCTGTTTGCCAGAAGCTGTGAATGGGCGACAGGGGATGGATCACTTGATGATTACCTGTTCTTTTCATTCCCTCTGGGGCACCTGGCACTGGCCACTGTCGGAAGACAGGATACTGGGCTAGATGGACTTTTGGTCTGACTCAGTATGGCCGTACTTATGGTCTTATGTTCTAAAGCAGCGTAGATACAAAAAGCCAATGACATCATTACCCCCCTTCTGCTTCCCCCGATGGAGCCAGCAGCTTCAAACCCTTCTAACGCAAGGGATGCAGTGGACTTTGGAGGCTGACTACAGTAGTGAGACCAGAGCTACGAAAAGGATCCCTGCGCATTCCCAACCCAGGTTGTGAGCACAGAAAGGTGAGTGTCACCACCCCAGAGGCCTTCCATGGAGACCAGTGCATGGTCCAGGTGACCATCTGGAAGGTCTGTTCAGCCCAAGTGACTCTGTGACCAGAGACCAGGCAAACTAGCATTATTAGCATGAATTATTTCTACTGCAGTAGTTCCAGAGGCCCTGTCAGGAATCAACGCCTCTCTGTACTGGGCTCTAGCCATACACAATAAAGATGATCCCTGCCCCAGAGGCCTCACTAAGTCACTAGTGTAACTGAAACCAAATTAAAATCCGATTTACACTGATGCAAACCTCTGGGAGGACACCCTTCTATCAGTGTAAGAGCAATTATAGCGGCTTAGCTTGGCCCCAGACATCTATCGACACAAGCCAGACCGCTAGAAAGCAGGGTTCAGTCGATAGCATAGTGCCCTCACACAAATGTACATCCAGTTAAATCATTTAATGTCACACCTTTAGCTCCTGTAGCTTTTAATGTAGACCAAGCCTAGGTAAGGGCTGGTTACCACACTAGCCAATGCCATCCCCCAAATGGATTTTAATTCACACCCTTAGTCATTCTGTCTATGGATGGATGCTTATTTCGGACAAAGTGTCCTATTTGGATGTAGCTTTAGGCTTGCTCTACAATCAGACTTGGTACAGGGAGAACTATTTCTGTCAGGGGGGTTTATTCTACCCAAAGAGTTAAATCAGTCCCCTACTGTGGATGCAGTGAGATTGGTATCAAGGTGCCATATAGCAGTAGAGCTTATTCCGCTTTCCGCACAGGAATAACCAGACACCGCTATACCAATATAACTGCATCCACACTGCAGGGGTTGTACCAGTTTAACTCTGCGGGTAGCGTTAAAGTGCTACAACTTTTGTTTGTAGACAAGGGCTAAACCAATTTAAATTAAATCAAAATAGGAAACCAGGACACGATCTGTGACAGGAGACTCCACCGTAGAGCAGCACAGAGAGCACTGGCCAGTTATGAGGTGCTTAGCTGCTTTGCACCAGAGCAGCAGGAGTGCACATCACAGATCCCCCTCCCCATCTCCACGGTCCCTGTATGGGCACCCACCCACCTCTTTCCCCCTTCCCTACTCCCCAGTGTCCCCATCCCTCCTGCAGTCCCGGTAGTGTAGATGTGGTGCAACAGGTAGATTTTGAAAACAGGACTAAGGCTGAGGGCATGTTCTTCTGCAGAGAATGCCATGAAATACTACCTTCTTCAAAATGGCCACCAGCTCCCTCAGGAAGCAAAGAGGAGGAGGGGAAGGCTAGCAGTAGCCATCTTTAATAAGGGCAACCTGTGGCATCAGTTCTATTGAGAATAATGGCAATGGTAGCCATGTTGAAAGAGGGCAATTCTTGGCATGTGTCCCTACAGGAGAATTCTTCATCCTCTGCTGCAGGAGAAAGGCTGGGTTCTGGAGAAGAACAGGAAAATGGCCATTACTTCTAAAAACACCCCTTCAACAACTACCCATTGCACCAGATCTTGGCCACTTCTCCACCACGCTTGGTGTGAACAGGCCATGCCTGGGCTGAGATCAATAGGGACAAGCAAGGGGCTGACACTGGCTGATGCACAGCCTAAAGGACCCCTTTCTTGACTAATGTTAACAGCCATGGACTCTGGATTTATTTGTACCTCCTCAGAAAGTGCATTCAGTGGGGAGGGGCGGAAGGAGAGCGGGGGTGCCATAGACTGGGCTGGGGGGGGCGGGGGGTGTCTCGCGCAAGCCTGGGGGCTGCATCGTGTCAGGAGGTGGGAGAGGAGGCTGCTGGGATGGGAGGTTGGGAGTGAGGCCAGGAGGTGTCCAAAGCTGGGCTGGGGGAAGAAGTTTGGCTTGTGGGGGCTTGGGGGTATTGGTGGCTGGGCAGGGAGTGTTGGGGGGCTGTCAGAGGCTGGGCTCAGAGGGAGGTTAGGCTGAGGGGTGTTGGGGCTCAGCTGGGGGTGTCAGGAGAGTGTTGGGGTGTAGGCTGGGGTGTCACTTGAGGGGCTATGGGGTGGGAGGTTGATGGGCTGAGAGGATTAGAGGCTGGGCAGGGCCAAGGAAAGGGGTGTCAGGGGGTGGGGTATCAGGAAAGTATTGAGGCTTGGAGGCTGGGGGAGGGGTTCGGGAGGCTGGGTCGGGGGG
>QXTE01000299.1:211636-244699 GCA_003942145.1 Platysternon megacephalum
CCCCCCAGCCCAGCCCCCGCCTGCTCCCCCCTCGACTGCCTCTCAGCCGAGCCCCTGCCTGTTTCCCCCTTGACTCCCCCACAGGCCAAGCCCCACCTGTTCCCTGTTTTCTGGTTTTATATTCAAGTAAATCACTAGTCTTAATGATCATTCGTTGCAGTTTGTAACTCTGAAATGTTCGTAACTCTGAACAAAAGGGTATTGGTTTACATCTGAACATTGACTTAATGCAGCTTTGAAACTTTACTGTGCAGAAGAAAAATGCTGCTTTTAACCATCGTAATTTAAATGAAACAAGCACAGAAACAGTTTCCTTAACTTGTCAAATCTTTTTTTTAAACTTTCCCTTTTCTGAGTAGTTTATGTTATAACACAGCACTGGACTGTGTTTGCTTCCCCTCTTTCTTTCTTTCTTTCTTTCTTTCTTTCTTTCTTTCTTTCTTTCTTTCTTTCTTTCTTTCCTCTGCTGCTGCCCAATTGTGTACATCTGGTTCCAAATGAGGGTTGACCGGTCGGTTTGTAACTCTGATGTTCGTAACTCTCAGGTTCTAAAGTAATTTAAGAGTCTGAAATAGACTCATAGTTAACATGGAGCCAGAGCATCTGAACCCAGTCTAACCTCACACCTACAGCCTCCTGCCCTGCCAGTCCGGTTGGTGCCTCCTTCCACATCTAGAACATTCTGTCACATACTCGTATGTTTGGACTTTCACTCTGTTTTCCTCCATAGGCTTGGGTTTTTTTTTGCCTTTCCTTATTAAATCTATATTCATGGCAGTTTGTTTTCATTCGAGTATGCAGTCATTGTTGATTAAGTTCAGCAGTTTGGCAAATTCTCACTGCTTTTTCCAGATTTAGATCTAGCCCTTCTAAGAGTCTTTTTCTTACACTGGTATCTTTTATACCCATCAAAATTTGATCTCTTATCCTTGACTCAGATTCTGGAAATTAAATGTCTGACTTATCTTTAGATGGTTAAAAATGATTCAAAAGTCTCTTCCTCCATTTGATTTCTTCAGTGAAACTGAAATCTTTCAAATGTTTCTTTTCTTTTTGGTGATCAGTATTCCTCAGATTTTTTAAGACAAACTCATAGTCAGCTCATTCTCTAACATTAAGCTCAAATGAAATATAGAATGAAATTGCTTCAGTACTGGCAATAGTCAAAATTTTGTTCCCCTTCCTTATGAGTAGATCTTGCTGCCCTCAAAAAATAAATCAAATTCTTGTTTAAATGTTTTCCAATTTTCTTCAGCATTTCTCCACATTTTTGCAGATGTGGGAGCTCTTCATTGATCCATCTTATCTCATTCAAACTTGCTTTTCACATCGAAGTAAATCTTACCTCAGGGTTTTTTTTGTTTTTGTTTTTAATCTTTTTATCACTTCTCCCACTCCTGGGACCATGTGTTGTTTTATATTCAACTAATCCACTAGTTTTAGGGATAATTCACTGCTAGTAACTTCACAACAGTCTTTATTGGATACACCGTTAACATAGATACAGAGCATCTTAGCTCTGGTCAATCTGTCCATCTAAAACCAGCAGCCTCCTCCCCCTGTCAGCTCCCACACCCTGGAAAGTCTAGTGATGCTCTTAAAGCCACAGTAACACCATGCTCCCCACTTGACTCCCCCCGGATCCCAGCCCCTGCCTGCTCCCTGCGTGACTCCTGCCTTGCTCATGGCCACCACGGGGCTTGCACAGCAGCTTCTTGTGTCTGTCCGTGCCCCAAGACCACACCTCCCCAGGCTCGGGGATAGTCTGAGCTTGCTGGGGCCAGGGCAGGCAGGGCTGGATGGCTGATGTGTGGGGTGGGATCTGCATGTGGGTTCCTTGCTGGGGAGCTGCCTTGAGAAATCGGGGTCACCCCAACCACTGGCAGCCCTCCCCCATCTGTGTGGCCTTTGCACCAGGCTCCCTGCAAGGACGGGATCCCCAGAAGTGATTCCAGGGCAGCTCTTCGGGTGCTCTGCATCCAGCTCACTGCGCACCCCTCCATGTGGGAAGGAGTGGCGGCTTCAGGCTCCTTGTCTGCAGGCTGGTGCATTGCCTGGGCCCAGCCAGCCACCCAGCACTAGCTGAGTGCAGGGGGCTGCATGCAGGGGAGTGTCTAGTACCTCAGGCCCCCTGGGGGCACAGCTTTGCTGGCCTTCCATGTGAGTCCAGCCAGAGCCCTCACCCACACCCCCTCCCACACCCCAACCCCCTGCCCCAGCCTGGAGCACTCACCTGCACCCCAAACCCCTCATCCCCGCCCCCACCCCAGAACCCCCACCCCCAACCAGAACCCTCACCCCCTCCCACACCCCAAACCCCTCATCCCTGCCCCCACCCCAGAACCCACACCCCCCACCCCAGCCCTCACCCCCCCCCCCACCCCCAAAACCCCCCCCCCCCCCCACCCCCTCATCCCCGCCCCCCCCCCAGAACCCCCACCCCCACCCCGAACCCTCACCCCCTCCCACACCCCAACCCCTGAACCAGCCTGGAGCACTCACGTTCACCCCAAACTCCTCATCCCTGCCCCCCCCCCCAAAACCCCCCCCCCCCCCCACCACCCCCCCCCCCCCCACACCCCCCCCCCCCCCGCCCCCCCGCGCCCCCCCACCCCCCACACCCCCCCCCCCCCCCCCACCCACCCCCCCCCCCCCCCCCACCCGAACCCCCCCCCCCCCCCCAAACCCCCCCCCCCAACCCCACCCCCCCCCCCCCCCCAGAACCCCCACCCCCACCCCGAACCCTCACCCCCTCCCACACCCCCAAACCCCCATCCCCGCCCCCCCCCCCTCCCACACCCCCAACCAGAGCCCTCACCCCCTCCCACACCCCAAACCCCTCATCCCCGCCCCCACCTCAGAACCCACACCCCCAGCCAGAGACCTCACCCCCTCCCACACCCCAACCCCTGAACCAGCCTGGAGCACTCACGTTCACCCCAAACTCCTCATCCCTGCCCCCACCCCAGAACCCACACCCCCAGCCAGAGCCCTCACCCCCTCCCACTCCCCAAACCCCTCATCCCTACCCCCACCCCAGAACCCCCACCCCCAACCAGAGCCCTTACCCCCTCCCACACCCCAAACCCCTCATCCCTGCCCCCACCCCAGAACCCCCAGCCAGAGCCCTCACTCCTTTCCTGCACCCCAGCCCCCTGCTCCAGCAGGTTTGGCACGAACCGGTGTGGCAGGTGAGCCCTGTTCCCAGACACAGCCCAGCCCAGAGCGTAGCCCGCTGCTCCGTCTGCCCCCACCAGTACCCCACAGGCTCCCGACGGGGCGGTCACCCCGCATAGCATGGACTGTGTCCTGGGGGCAGGGCTGTGCCAGTCCAGCAGGAAGCTCAGAGCAGGGGCACCGTCTGGGAGCCAGGGTTTAAACGCCTTTTGTGGGGCGCATCACCCATGCGACACAAGGTCTCAACTCCCAGAGCTGGGGGCTGCTTTGTGCCATCCCAAGGGGGATGCAGAACAGGTCGGTCTGGCTGGGCTACAGCTGAAGATTTCAGAAACCAGGACATTCCACTTCCTGAGGGCAGCCGGCAGGGCTCAGGGTACAGGCGGGGCATGGGGGCATCCCAGCCGCAGGCTGCGGGCCGGCCTCCTCGCCCTGTGCAGTGACAGGCTATGGCGAGGAGAGGCAGAAACAACCCAACACAATAGAGAAAACCTTAAATTGTAAACCTTATGAAGGACCCCCTCTCCCCCGAAACATGGCAGGCACAATAATATAATGGCAATAGGGGAGTAATAATAGGACAGAAAGTACCAGCGGAACTCGCGTAGGAACTTAAGCAACTGTAAATGCCCAGCACAGAAGTTTTTCATCACTCCACTGAGTCACCCCAGGAGGGCATCAGCTCCTCCTCCTGGCTGCGAAGTCCCGCGTCACCCGCTGTCCCGCCCGCGCCCCTCTCCCACTTGCGATGCGACGCCCACACCTCTTTCCAGCAGGTCCATGTGCGAATGACAGCGCCTCGCCCACAGGGCCATGCCCGTTGGTCCAGGGGCCCCAGCTCTATTCCCTGGGTCGGCCTTCCACTGGTCAACCTCACCGGTCATAGTTCTGCGCCCCTCATGGCTGGGCTCCTTGCACAGGGCCCTTCATGGTCCAGCTTCCTCAGCCAATCCCCTTTTCACCCAGCGCTGCCGCTTTCTCCTCCTTCCTCTCTAATTGACCCCAGCCCCGTTGGCAGAGTGCGACACCCCCCCCCCCGGCCCGGCTCGAGCTGCCCTCTCATTGGCTGTTTCTCTGCCCAGGCCAGCGTTCTGTGCTGCTGCATGGCATGTTAGTGCCAGGGCCTGGGTTACCACACTGCACCTGTGCAAAGAGAACGGGCCACTGCTGCACATGCCCGCACGGGGGAGTCCAGCCCTGGGCCTCCGATGCAGTGGGATTACTGGGGTGAGCTCAGACACGTCCCAGTGCCGGGCCAAGCTCACTGTGGGTGTGAGAGACGCAGGAGAGGGCCCAGGCAGTGCAAGCATCAGGGACTACCACAGCATGGCCCGGTCGCTGGAATCTGGGGCAGCAGGACTCAGTGCTGCTCTGGTCTCTGGGGCTGCAGTGCAGGCACCTCTTGTGGCTTTGTCTCAAGCTTCACGCTAGCTGGTGGTTCCCTTAAAGCCCCAGCTCCTGGAGTCCTGTGGTAATGGGAGAATTCCAGCCGTCATTTCAGCCTGGGCTGTCGAGACGGCTGTGGGATGTGGCCGGAGTGTGTCCTGGGCTCAGGAGCCAGAAGGCAGAGAAAGGATTTATTTAAATCTCACGATATTTGGGGGGTTGGCTCGCAAGGCACTCTGCGCCTGGGTGGTCACTTGCCGGTGCCAGGGAGTGTGCTGCTGCTGCCCTCTTGTGGCTGCCATCAGAATTGCAGGAAGGCACTTTTTTCGCAACCCAGCCACGATTTTCTGTCCCCCTTCCCACTACTCCTGTCACCTTTTTGCCTGTCCCAGACTAGGAACTGCCAGCCTCCAGTGTGAAATTCTGCTCATTTCTTGCTATGGGAGAAAGCCGTGGGGGAGGCAGGGCTCAGTTCATCTACCAGCAGGGGGGTCTGAGCGTGAAGGGGAAAGTCCCCTGGCAGCTGTAGCCCGGGGGGGAGGGTGTTGTGGGTTTTTTGTCTGAGGAACTGTTTGATGCTCCCCTGAGGAGCAGCCCGCTGGTGAGCTGGCAGCAGACACAGAAGGGACAGAAGCTGCCCTTGAGCCCATGACGTTGCCGGCTTGATTTGAATGTTTATTGCTACGGTAATGGGAGGGGTTTCTGCTCGATGAACCGATGCAAAAGTTATGAGAAGGCCCAGCTAGCAACATGTATCTGCTAATGGCGGATCGTATCGCAGTGCCTAGGAGTCCCCCCAGCCCCACCAGTGGCGTTCATAATGGTGACTGGGCAATTCAAGCAGCAAGGGACACCTTTAAAGACGATTTTGACTGGAAAGTCACAGGTTTTTGCTTAGGCCTTACATTGCCGTGCCCTTCAGTCTGCTGCTCTGTAATCACTCAATGGAGCCACCTGGAAACAGTGAACTCTGTGTGTGTGTTTGCAGAAATGTGTCCCGTTTCCAAATCTAGTCCATTTCAGTTGGAGGCAGCCCACACAGTCCATAGGGGACAAAATCATTTGTCCCAAGTACGACTGGGCTTTGAATTTTTGTCCAGACGTGTGCTGGGAGTGGGGAGGGGGAAGGCTGTGGAGGGCTGCGTGTTTGCAGGCAGCCATAACAGTGTACACCATGTGGAAGCTAACGCAACATCCTGTTGATTCACTCATGAATTCTGACCCCATCCCGGGTACTGATACCTGCAAACTTTTCCTGAAGCAGGAACTCCAGCTAGGCAGACATGTTGCGGGGGAGGGCATATTGTCCAGGGCCACCTCAGTAGCTGACCAGCTCACTCCACTCATACATGTGCTGTTCACTCCAGGTTTCCCACCAGTGGTTTGGAATAACAGCTCCCATTGCTAACAGGGCACCACAAGAACAGTTGTGTCCGCCACAGTGTGAAAGGCCCTGACATGACAGAAAAAGCTCTTGTAGCAAGGCCAGTGAACAGCCCCCTCAAGCCGAGCAGTTCTGCAATTTTTATAAAACAAAAACAGCGTAGAATTTGTAACTCACCAGTGTCGCTGCACTTCTTTAGTGGCGATTAACCAGGCTGCATCTGTGGCCTGAGACAGCCCTTTCACAATATACTGAGGTCCAGTTTTGAAATGTAACATTTTAGGTCCTTGAAATTCCACACGGAATTTTTCTGAGCTCCTCCACTGAGCTATTTGAGACAACAGCCCTCTGTGTCCTGTCCTATTGCAGGTCCCTCGACCTCTGCTGGCTGCTGGACCTCCACAGCTCGACCTCAGTGCAATACAAGCCTGGCCCAATGGACTTTCATGGCCGTGGAAGCGTTTCAGTGATGACCGATGGTTGAAGTTCTGGAGAGGGCCACCAAGCAGGTCCAGTACCAGAACCAGAGGGATGTAGGACTAGAGCAAAGGCATGGAGGAAAGGCTGGGGCTTGCTGCACACTGGAGGGCTGGGTTTCAGTGCGGGATCAGGCACTTGCAACGCAGGTCCTGGAACAGGAGTAATGGCGAAGGGAGGAGGAGAGAGAACTGTTGGAGCGGCTCATCTCAGCCATGAACCAGGCTATGAACCAAAGGCAGGCCCTGGCAGAAAGCAGATGCTTGCTCACAAGTTCTCTGTCCAGTACATGAACTTGGCAAAAATACAGTTAGCATGGCAAAAACACAGGCACTCCTAAGTACAAGGTACTGGATATTCATGTAAACACACTCCCTGATGACGGTACAGGGACACACCGACCCCTCATCAGATAAAGTCAGGAAGGCAGAACAATGGAGGGGGATGTTTTGTTCAAACCAACAGGTGCAAGGAGTAGGGTGGTAACCAGCTACGTCAAGAGGGTAACACGTAACTTGTTGTATTGACATAGAAAAGAGAAATCATAGGGGAGCATCTCCGTCTGGCCTAGGCTAGGGGGCAGCAGAAAGACCCGCTGCTGATGAAGCTGGTCCATTGTAACGGGCAGACGTGTTAGTGTAGCTGTAGCACGTATGGGGCACTAGGACTCATGCTTGTTAACAATAAGCCTGGCCGAGCCTGCCACTGAACCGAGTCTGTGGTCTTTCTGGGGAATATCAGCGAAGTCTGCAGGATCAGCTGCCTGCGCAGCACTGGGACAGCGCACGGAGCGAGCACACACGCACGCCAGCTGACACCACCCTCACTCCGGAAACAGCACAGAAAATTCCATGAGATCAGGCCCCATGAGCAGCTGGGCAGGGCAACGTAGCCCCATGAAGTCCCCCGTCTTGACCCCCTCTCCTGCGGATGTCTCCGTCCCTCACTCCTGGTGCCAAGTATGTGGAGAACAGGGACACAAGGGAAAGGAGAAGGGGGGGGGCAGGGGACATGCAGCGAGAGGGGGTTTCTGTGTGCACTTGTTCATGCACTTTGGTTTTTGTTTCGGAAAGGTTGGGTCGTAGTGGCAGCTGGCCTGCCTGGCAATGGGTGACTGGTGCACTGTTTTCACACATTTAAATATAAAGTTTTAAATGTCATCAAGAAAGTTTGTTGCTGTCACTGCATCGCATCATCGTTTGAAATAATTCAGCTAAACACATGTTCAGGAACAATTAGGAATTAGCAAGCAAACACTATTCCTCTATACCAGAGATGGGCAAACTTTTTGGCCTGAGGGCCGCATCGGGTTTCCGAAATTGTATGGAGGGTCGGTTAGGGGAGGCTGTGCCTCCCCAAACAGCCAGGTGTGTCACGGCCCCGCCCACTATCTGACCCCCCCCCTTGCTTCTCGCCCCCTGACGGCCCCCCCGCAGGACTCCTGCCCCATCCAACCCCCCGTTCCCTGACGGCTCCCCCAGGACCCATCCACCCCCCCTGCTCTCTGTCCCCTGACTGCCCCTGGACCCTCTGCCCCTAACTGCCCCCTGCCGCCCCATCCAAACCTCCCTCTCCTTCCTGACTGCCGCCCCTGGGACCCCTGCCCCCATTCAACTCCCCTGTTCCCCGCCCTCTGACCGCTCTGACCCCTATCCACACCCCCGGCCCCTGACCACCACCCGAACTCCCCTGCCCTCTATCCAACCTCCCTGCTCCCTGCCCCCTTACCACGCTGCCTGGAGCACCGGTGGCTGGCGGCGCCGCACTGCCTGGATGGAACCAGCCACGCATCGCGCAGCACAGAGACCGGGTCAGGCCACGGCTCTGCAGCTGCGCTGCCCGGCAAGAGCTCGCAGCCCCACCGCCCAGAGCATTGCGCCGGCGACGCAGTGAGCTGAGGCTGCGGGGGAGGGGGAACAGACGGGGAGGGGCCGGGGACTAGCCTCCTGGGCCAGGAGCTCAGGGGCCGGGCAGGAGGGTCCTGCGGGCTGGATGTGGCACGCGGGCTGTAGTTTGCCCACCTCTGCTCTATACAGTTAGGTACAGCAAGCCACACTTCAATCACTTACTCATATGAGTCCATACTGTGAATCCTTGCTCACCGGAATCATAATTCATCGTCATTCACAACTACATGGCAGTCAAAGCCCCACCCCTGTCCAAGCACTGAATTTTACTCTTATTTTCTTGTAACCAATTCTGACTTTTATGCCTCATTACTTATAGTCATTTAAACTCTATCTTCTGTAGTTAATAAACTTCTTTTACTGTTTTATCTAGATCCAATGTGTTTGGACTGAAGCGTTTGGGAAGCTCCATTTGGGGTAACAAGATTGGTTCATATAATTTTCTATTAATAAAATGACGGACTTTATATGTGCTGTGTTGTCCAGGAGAGAGCTGGGCAGTACCAGACTGGGGGAAGCCGTGTAAAAGGCATCCCAGGTTGAAGAACTGAGGGGACACAGCTGTTCAATGGTTCAGATTGTACCCTGGGTAATTTCACAGTTACTACTTGCAGGATGACACCAACACACGTCCAGTCCCGTTCTATAGACCAAGGCCTTTAATTGGGGTAATTTGAAACTCTGTAGAGCAGACACAGGCAACCTGTCATTTGGCCAGATTGGATTAGGACTGGGATTTTGACCATCAGTTAATTTATTGAAAATAACACCTTCCTCTCTTTGACAATGTTAAAGGAAAGGTTCAATGTGGAGATGAAGATGGAGTGGAAATATATCTAGCTGCGTAAACATGCCATCTTCCTTCTGCTTGGGCAGAAGCCCCGAGCTCCCCCCGCCCCAGTCTGGTAGGCGGAGAATGGAGGAGGTGTGGGGGGCTTCGCAAGCTGCACTTTAAGTGTAACAGAGCCGCATGCGGCTTGCGAGCCATGGTCGGGCCATCCCCGATATATATAATTAAATGTTTCAAGTATAGCAAATGTTAGGTAGCACAGGGTCAGTAGACGTTTGTGTGAGGTTTGTTATGTTTGTTTTATTTCTGTACATATATTTTTAAAAAATTAACAAAAAGTTCACAGGAAAAAAGAGAAACAGCCAATCTTGATTTAAGAACTTGCCAGTGATGGAGAACCCACCATGACCCTGGGTAAATTGTTCCAGTGGGTAATTACCCTCCCTGTTAACTAGCTATTTTCCTGTGGAAAATATTGATTTTGCGGACATACCATTTCTGACAGAATGCTCCCAGTCACCTCCACCGGGTGGGTCTGGAGACCGTTAGTACGATCTGCGGTGTCCCAGTGTCACATGGTCCAGCTCACCTCGCTCTGCTGGTAAGTTCTTCACATTGGTGTCCAGCCATTCTGGCTCCAGCCCTTTGGTGCCATTCTGGGGGGGCAAAGGAGACTTAAAGCTGCCATAAGTGGGTAGAGGAGGATTCCCCTCACACGGGGGAATCTCCTGGTAGCTTAAAGACAGTGTAGCTGGCTCTACACCCCCCACCACAGCCCCTGGCACAGAGGCTGGGTCAGGAGCGTACTTGGGGAGATGGAGGCAGGGTTTTCTCTAGCAATGCCTGCCATTGTAATAGCCCCGAGGCTGCTCTAGGTTTACAAGGGGGACCTCTGAAATCCATCTTCTCCCAGGATGGAGGGAGGTGGCCTTAAGCCATCTTTGTCCAGGCCCCCACCGTGCACCATGCAGAGCTCTGGTGCACCTGAGCACCTGGCTCTTAGAATTTTTATTTCTGGCTTATTTCTCTTTTGTCTGGCCCCAGGCTACTTCCCTGAATGGGTCTCTGTGATTCCCCCCTCCCCTGTCCCTGCTCTTATTCAACCCTTTACCCTCAGACGCCCAGTGCCCACTGTGTCACTGCCTTCCACTAGCATATCCCTGAGGGCTCCATCGGCTCCCCCAGCTCCTGGTTTGAATAATCCCCCACAGCTCCTGTCATGGACTTTGATATCCTGATGGAGACGATGGCGCCACTTGTTACGATCACTTGCCACGATTTCCCATTGCTCAGGATCAATTCCAAATTCCTGCATGTGGCTTTATAGCGAAGCTTCGGATGTCCTGTTGTTCTTGTTCCCTCTGATAGCTCCCCATATAGCACGTCCTTGGCTATATGTCCGTCTTCCAACCTACTCAGATGGCCCAGCCAGCGCAGTCGTCTTTGCTTGAGCAGGGCTGTTACACTTGGTAAATTTGCCCTTTGAAGAACCTCTGCATTGGTGACTTTATCCTGCCATTTGGTGTTGAGTATGCGGCGTAAACAACGTAGGTGGAAACTGTTTAACCTTTTCTCCTGATGAGCATAAGTTGTCCATGTTTCCCCACCATATGTGCGAGTGCTTAGGATGCAGGTTTGGTACACTAGCATTTTGGTCTTGATGGTCAGCTCTGAGTTGTTCCAGGCTCTTTTAGTCAGTCTGCTGAAGGTGGTGGCAGCCTTTCCAATGGGAACATTTAGTTCTTCATCCAGTGAGAGGTTGGTGGTCATTGTAGAACCTAAATAGCTGAACTTTGGACTACTTCTAGCTGGTTGGCATTTAAGGTGATTGAAGGATCTTGTGGACCCCCCTGTCCTAATACAACTGTTTTCTTAATGCTGACGGTGAGAGCAAATGCCTGACAAGGACTTGAAAGGTGGTCCATGAGTTCTTAATAGATCTTCATCGTAGGCTATGAGTGCAGCAGCAGCAGCAAATAGAAGTTCCCTGGTTAGCACCTTTTTGACTTTGGTCTTTGACTTAAGTCAGGACAGGTTGAAGAGTTTCCAAATTAGAGTTAGCTTAAGTTTGGTTAAGGAAATATAGAAAGGCCCTGACTAGCAAGTAGAAGGAAAGGCCTGAAAATCATGAGTGATAAGGCCAGAAGGAATGAAGTAGGGAGAACGTCTGGTTCAAAAAATAACTAATGAAATAAAGGGAAGTTCTAAAAAGAAGGCCTCTGAGAGGGGTCACTGCAGATGGCTTTAAATAAGACACAGAAAATCTGTCTTAAGATAAGCCAGCATGGCCCTTCCCACCCCACATACCAGCGTTATCTCAAAAAGTAGGGCCTGTGTGAACCCAGGGGCAAAGGGAAAACTTGGTCAGCAAGAAGGAGGGAGAGACAGGGAGGAAAGGCCTTGGGAGAAATGAGGTTGTAAATCTTATCTGGATCCAGACTGGAAATAAGGGTGAGCTGTCATAAAACAGGTGTTTGACAGAAGTCAGTAACTGGCAATGACATCACTTGTTTGTTAAAGCGTCTACAAAAGTGAACTCTCAAGGAGTTCGCTGCTAATACCTGCCTGACCGCTTTGGGGCCGGACCAGTATGGGTCGAAGTGCTCCTGGTTTAGCCTGTTTGTAAGTCTCTTGAGCAAATGCTTTCAGTGTTCTGTTCCTGTTTGGGTGTCGTACATGGCTTATTATTTAGGCTTTTTAGGCATGTTTAGAGCGATTGTATAAATGCCATTTGGCATTGGGATTTAATAAAGGAATTTATGGTTAAATTAATGTTGTGGTAATACCCTGCAAAATACTCATAATTCCAACACACCCACTATGCCAATCGCCAAAGATTCTCATGGCCAGCACATGACCAAGATCGCTGTGTCTAATGACACAATCCCCTGACTCCAGGGGGCGTCTCCAGCTGCAACGCTATCATGGAGCGTCCTCCTTGGTATGACCAGGACTCCTAAGCAGCATCCAAACTGGGGTGGGGGTAGGGATAGCTCAGTGGTTTGAGCATTGGCTTGCTAAACCCAGGGTTGTGAGTTCAATCCTTGAGGGGGCCATTTAGGGAACTGGGGTCAAAATCTCTCTGGGGATTGGTCCTGCTTTGAGCAGGGGGGTTGGACTAGATGACCTCCTGAGGTCCCTTCCACCCCCTGATATTCTATGACTCCTGGAGCCGTTCGGTACAGAGTGGATGTTCAGGAGCTGGCTCTGCTGAGCATTGCTCCGTTTGGAGCACAGGCCTCCTTGCTCGGGGGAGGCTCCTGCACTGAAGCTGACTGTGCGAACTACATGGGGTCATGCCGGCTGCATAACACAGACCTGTGGCTGCTGGCTGGCACTTAAGATCTGACGGGGGTGGGCAGAGTCATCACGCAGTCACATGTGGCAAAGCTGATTTTCTAAACATTTCCTTACCCGGGTGAAGCCCAGGGCATGGTACAAATTGCTGCTTTCACTAATGAGATCTCCGAGCTAGGGGAGAGTCGGGTATTAAATCCCCCCAGGGAGGGAGGATGTTATTGGATTTCGGAGGCCATTGTGAGCCAGGGCTCTTGTAACCCAAGCTAGCTGGGTTGGCTTCCCTCTGGCAGATACAATAGCGCGCCTGTCCCTGAAACGTGAACCCGGATAATTACCAGAGCGAGGAGCAGCAGCTGCGATCTGCGTGAAGACGCTCCCTGAAGATCCACACCTACGCCAGGGCCCCCCACTGCTCCTCCTGAGAGGCTGCAGCCCCCCGGCACTGCCTTGCTGAGCCCTGCCGGAGGTGACAGAGCTGCCGGGACAGGTAGGAATGTAGCCAGAGAAGGGTACCAGGGCAACCCCACATGCCGCTGGCCGTCACCTCCCTGGCCTGCGTGATGGGAACTGGTTCGTGTCTGAGGCCCAGAAGATGCCCCCAAAATGCCCCCCAGTGTGGTATGGCACAGCAGGGCACTCAGCTGAGCCCCCTCTCCTTCCCTGTTGGGGCTCTAATCGTCGGCCGCCGCAGAGGGCTCCAGGCTGCACAGCTCTGCCAGGCAACCTGAGCTGCAGGGCTCTCTCCTCCCCACGCCAGGCAAGCCCTGCAAGCGCCTGGCCTCTGCCCTGGGCTGGGGAGTCAGGCGGCTCCTGATCTAGCCTGGCCTGTGCTCAGTGCAGGGCTCAGAGGGGCTGGCAGCCCCTCGCTCCGTCTTGCCCCCTCAAGCTGTACTGCAAAGGGAGATTCCGAGGGTGCAGATCCCATGCAGGAGGTCACAAAACCAAGACCCTTTTGGAGCTCAGCAGGAAAGGGAGCATGTCTCACTGGGCTCCCTCCAGGTTTCCCGTCTCCCCTCCCATTCCCCATCACCTGCCCTCATGTCCATTTCCTCCTTCCCCAGCTGCCCCTGCCTCCCATTCCCCCTCAGACAGCCCCACCTCCCCTCCTGTTCCCCTCCCACAACCCCACCTGCCCTCCCATCCCCCCTTGTCCAGCATCCTGCCTCCCCTCCCATTTCCCCTCCCTGACTCCACCTTCCTTCCCATTTCCCCTCCCCCAGACTCTTGCTTCCCCCAACTCTGACCCCACCTCCTCTCCTGTTCCCCCTCCCCTGGCCCCATCTCCCCTCCCATTCTCCCTCGCCCGGCCTGCTGCTGCCTCTCCTGTGCCCCTCACATAAGAACATAAGACCGTCCAGACTAGGTCAGACCAATGGTCCATCTAGCCCAGTGTCCTGTCTTCTGACAGTGGCCAATGCCAGGTGCTTCAGAGGGAATAAACAGAACAGGGCAATTATCAAGTGATCGATCCCCTGTCGCCCACTCCCAGCTTCTGGCAGTCAGAGGTTTAAGGACACCCAGAGCATGGGGTTGTATCCCTGACCACCTTGGCTAGTAGCCATTGATGGACCTATCCTCCATCAACTTATCTAGTTGTGTGTTATGAGAAGAAGTACTTCCTTGTATTTGTTTTACACCTGCTGCCTATTAATTTCAAGGGGTAAATAACACTTCTCTATTCACTTTCTCCATGATTTTATAAAACTTTATGATATCTCTGCTCAGTTGTCTCTTTTCTAAGCTGAACAGTCCCAGTCTTTTTAATCTCTCCTCATATGGAAGATGTTGCATACCCCTCATCATTTCTATTGTCCTTCTCTGTACTTTTTCCAATTCCAATATATCTTTTTTGAAATGGGGCGACCAGAACTGTTGTGACTGCGGTTCCAGGGGGGCCATACTGAGATTGCTCAATTAGGGCAAACTGCAAAGAATGGGGCAGAAAACTCCCAAAACTGGTGGTTGTTCTAATACTTAGATTCACCAAGCCAGCAACAAAACAGCTTCTATGATACCTTACTGGTTACCCAAAACACAGCTTCCTTAAAGCAACCCAGTTTTGATCTTTCACCCAGACAGCCAAGTCAAATATGATGAAGATGACTGAAAATCTTGTTCATCATATAAAACGTTCTACCAATCCCAAAGGATCGGACACATTACCCACCAGGTTAATGAATATCTCAGATTTACCCAAATACACGCTTACAGCCAATTCTTATGAACTAAATTAAGATTTATTATAAAAGAAAAGAGAGAGTATTGATTAAAAGATCATTATACATACAGGTATGAATAGAGTTCTTAGGTCAGTTTCATAGTAGAGATGGTGAGCTTTAAAGTTGCAAAGAGTCCTTTCCAGAATCAGTTCACCAGATTATAGTCCAATGTCCAAATATCCAATATCAGGGTGATCCAAAATGGAACTGGAGACCTCAGTCTTGCAGCTCAAACTTCCCCTGATGAAGCTTAAGCAGATCGGAGATAAAAAGGATCAGGGTCCAGGAGCCTACAGTTCCCAGGCAGCCTCTTGACAGCATGCAGTCCTTGGGTGAACAATAGGCAATTATCCTAGCTTTCAAGTAGACCTCCTATTTCCTAAGCATCACTGGTAATTAGCTACATGGATTAACATAAGGCAATTGCCTATCTCCTGCCATTTGCAGGTAGTTTGCTACAGACTTCCAAGAGAAATTAAGACAGTGATATCACTACATTCATAGTTCATTTAAATGTTAACATCTTCTTTTGATCTCTGAATTAACAGAATACAGCAGTAGACAGGAACTGTTTTGTTACATTGTCAACCTCTAACAATATATATGTAAACACATAAAACCACAAACATTATCTAATAATATGTCTCTAAAGGTTGAATCTGGGTCATTCATCTGCTAGTTGTATAACCCTTTCTGGCCCTGTGTCACAATAGTGTTCAAAGTGTGGGCGTACCATGGGTTTATATAATGGTATTATGATATTTTCTGTCTTGTTTTCTATCCTTTTCCTAATGGTTCCTAACATTCTATTAGCTTTTTAGACTGCCACTGCACATAGAACAGATGTTTTCAGAGAACTATCCATGATGACTCCAAGATCTCTTTCTTGAGTAGTGGCAGCTAATTTAGACCCGATCATTTTGTATGTATAGTTGGGATTATTTTTTCCAGCATTACTTTTCATTTGTCAACATTGAATTTCATCTGCTATTTTGTTGCTCAGTCACCCAGTTTTGTGAGATCCCTTTGTAATGCTTTGGTGTCAGCTTTGGACTTAACTATCTTGATTAATTTTATATTGTCTGCAAATTTTGCCAGCTCACTATTTACCCCTTTTTCCAGATCCTTTATGAATATGTTGAACAGCATGGGTCCCAGCACAAATCCTTGGCGGACTTTACTATTTACTGCTTTCCACTGTGAAAATGACCATTTATTCCTACCCTTTGTTTCCTATTTTTTAACCAGTTACTGATCCATGAGAGGACCTTCCCTCTTATCCCAGGACAGCTTACTTTGCTTAAGAGCCTTTGGTAAGGGACTTTGTCATAGGCTTCCTGAAAGTCCAGGTATACTATATCCACTGAATCACCTTTGTACACAAGCTTGTAGACACCCCCATAGAACTCTAAAAGATTGGTCAGGCATGATTTCCCTTTACAAAAGCCATATCATGTTCATCTGATAATTCTGTTCTTCAATATAGTTTCAACCAATTTGCCTGGTACTGAAGTTAGGCTTAACAGCCTATAATTGCCAGGATCCTCTCTGGAGCTTTTTAAAAAATAGGTGTTACATTAGCTATCCTCCAGTCATTCAGGACAGAGACTGATTTAAATGATAGGTTACAGACCACAGTTAGTAGTTCAGCCATTTTGTATTTGAGTTCCTTCAAAACTCTTAGGTGAATCCCAGCTGGTCCTGGTGATTTATTATTGTTTAATTTATCAATTTGTTCCAAAACTTCTTTTACTGACACCTCAGTCTGGGAGAGTTCCTCAGATTTGTCACCTAAAAAGAATGGCTCAGATGTGGGAATCTCCCTCACATCCTCTGCAGTTACGACTGAGGCAAAGAATTAATTTAGCTTTTCCACAATGGCCTTATCGTCCTTGAGTGGTCCTTTGTCCAGTGGCCCCACTGATTGTTGGGCAGGCTTCCTGCTTCTGATGTACTTAAATTTTTTTTTGCTGTCAGTTTTTGTACCTTTTGCTAGGTGCTCTTCAAATTATTTTTTGGCCTGCCTAATTATACTTTCACACTTGATTTGCCAGAGTTTATGCTCCTTTCTATTTTCTTCCGTAGATGTGACTTCCAATTTTTAAAAGAGATCTTTTTGCCTCTAACTGCATCTTTTTCTCTCTTGTTTCACCATGTGGCATTGTTTCTATGTACCTTGCTCGTCTTGTAACTGTTCTTTTTAATTTCTGTTTAACTAGCTTCCCATTTTTGTGTCATTCCCCTTTTTGAAGTAAAACGTTACTGTGGTGGGTTTCTTTGGTACTTTCCCCACTACAAAAATGTTAAATTTAATTACATTATGGTCACTATTACCGAGCGGTTCAGCCATGTTCACCTCCTGGACAAGAACCTATGCGCCACTTATGACTAAATCAAGAATTTCCTCTCCCCTTGTGGGTTCCAGGACTAGGTGATCCACGAAGCAGTCATTAATGGTGTCTAAAAATTTTATCCTTGTATCCCATCCTGAGGTGACATGTTCCCAGTCAATATGGGGATATCCCCCATCATTATTGGGTTTTCTGTCTTTGTAGCCTCACTAATCTCCCTGAGCACTTCGGTCACCATCACGATCAGCTGGTTGGCAGTGTTTCCCTACTGCTAGCCTCTTGTTATTCAAGTGTGGAATTTCTATCCATAGTGATTTGATGGTACAGTTTGATTCATTTAAGATTTTTACTATATTTGATTCTATGCTTTCTTTCGCATATCGTGCCCCTCCCCCACCAGTGTGACCTACTCTGTCATTCCCATGTATTTTGTGCCCTGGTATTACCATGTCCCATCGATTATCATCGTTCCTCCAAGTTTCTACAATGCTTGTTATAGCAATAGCCTCATTTAATACCAGGCACTCAAGTTGACCCATCCTAGTATTTAGACTTCTAGCATTTGTATACAAGCACTTATTAAATTTGTCAATATTTAGTTGTCTGCCTTCATGTGATGTCATTGAATGGGATTCCTTTTCATTTGCTTCCCCTCACTCAACCTCCCATCTCCCCTCCCATTTCTGCTCCCTCAGCTGCACCTCCCCTCCTGTTCCCCCCCATCTGGCCTTGCTTTCCCCCAGAGATGGCTGCGCAGCCCCTACCAGCCCCTAGCACTTGTGTCCTTCCCCCCCACATGCTCCTCTGCCCTCGAGTGCTCCTCTTCTCCTCTATGCACATGCTTCTCTCCTGCTGGAACACCTCCCTCCCACCCTGGCCACAAGGCCTGTGTTCTTCGCCCTGTCTGCCTTGGATTTCCCATGTGACGGGCTGGCAACTTCTGCCCCGAGGCAGCTGTTTTTCTCCCCCACTCCATTGTTTGCGTGGCCCCTCAGGGAGGCAGCCTGGCTCCAGGCCCTTCACTGCCCTGAGCCCATCACAGCCGCTGCACCTGTGCACAGGCCGCTCTCTGCAGCCTGAAGCCCTTTTCCAGGTGTCTGACGGGCCCCTCTCTCCTGCCCCTCCCCAGTATGTCTCAGGCCCTGGGCAGGAACGGCGCAGAGGACACGGAGCCTGGAGCCGAGGCTGATTCCCTCCCTCCCAGCCGAGGCAGCCATAAGATCGACTGCATCATCTGCTATTCCTCCTACAACTTGTCCAGCAGGCTCCCACGCCGGCTCTACTGCGGCCACACCTTCTGCCAGGCCTGCATCAAGCGCCTCGATGCCATAGCCAATGAACAGCGGTGGATCCCTTGCCCGCAGTGCCGCCAGAGCACGCCTACGCCTCGCGGAGGCGTCACCATGCTCGACCTGGACCTGGCAGTGTTCCTAGCAGTGAAGTCTGAGAAGGAGCAGCCCCGGGCGGCTGGCAGGCCCGAGGCCAACTCAGCCTTCAAAGCATCCTCCAAAGAGAAGCCGGTCACACAGCAGCCTTTGGGGCTCTGCCAGGAGACGGTGCCCCAGCCGCAGTTCCCCCGAAGCAGCTGCTGCGGACGGTGCCTGTGCTGCGGGGCTATGGCTGACTTTGAGAGCTAAGCAGGCTGTTCCCAGGGCCAGGCTGGGGATGGGCTGCCAAGTTTGGAAGGTGTGACGAGAACCCCTAACTTGGCTGGGCAGAGAGCGATTGCAGGGAGGACCAGACTGGGTCTCTGAGCCACCCCTCACAGAGTGTGGGCACTCCTCTCCAGGCCACACCCGGGCAGCATGTCCTGCTGCCTGAACTGTCTGTAGGGTTTACAGCTCCCCCAGCATGGCCCCGCTGCAGTCCCTGGCTGTTTGTTTTGTCATTCCTGATGAGGGAGGGTAATCAAGCCCTGTTATCTCCCTGGGCCGGGGCCTGCGGTCCCCTCAGCCACTGAGATGATCACATGGGGGCCCTTGCTCCCCTCTGGACCCTCGTCATTCTCGATCTGCCTGGGGAAGCTCTGTGTACATTATCAAGGGGGCGGTGAGCCTGCCCCTGCCTCTCCTGGGGAAGATGGATATCTGAACCTCCACCCTGCTTGTTGGCCTGCCAGGGCTTTGGGCAAGGGCTTCTATAGCAGAGCAATTGCACCCACAGAAACCCTCCAGCAGCGGCTCCTGTCCAGTAGGGCTGGGCCCAGCTCCCCACTCTGGGAGCTGTGGCTCAGCTCACGGCTTCACATGCCACTAAAATTTGGCCTGGCTGTCCCTCCAGGAGGAAGGGTGGGCCAAACCTGGGCGTCACTGCAACCCTGTGTGCCAGGTTACAATGCCTGGAGTGGGGAGGGGGGCCCAGGTCCACAGGATAGGAGCTGCCACTTCGGGGTGAGTGTGGGGCAGGGCGCTCACACACACTGGGCTGAGGTTAGGGTTGCTGTGCCAGGGCAGAGCTTGCCTCAGTGGGTGGTCAGGGCGAGGAGGAGATGGCAAAGGGAGAGGAGTGCACCCATTGAAACAGGAGGCTACATCTGTCACTGGCTTTGGGTAAACATCCTCCCCATAAAAATACAAAAAGCAGGGGAATGTAGTAGAGCGAGTGAGCCTGGATCACTGGCCCTGGTGCAAGATCTAAGCCTGAACCAAAGGCTGTGAACCCAAGTCAGGCCATGTATTAATGCAGATGCTCACAAGTTCCCTGTCCAGTACATGAACTTGGCAAAGTTGTTGCTAGTGTACTCAGCACTAGATATGTATGTAAATATATTCCAGCTAGGATGGATACACCCCAATCTAGTACAAGATAAGATGGTTTGACAAAATAATAAATAGGGATATTTTGTCCAAGATATCAGGAACAAGGGGAGGTAACAAACAGATGTCATAAAATACGTAGGGTGGTATGTATGCTGTTTGTCCCAGTCTATAAAAATCGGGGTACCTGGTCTTAACCCTTTGTGCAGATGAGGAGAGAGCAGAAATTCCCGCTGCTGACTGAGCCGTTCCTTGCCACTGGGCACTCATGTGTTAGTGTAGCACTTATGGGACACTAGTACTGTGCCTTGAGGGTAAGAAACCTGGCCAAACTGTGCCTGTGGTCTTTCTTTATGAGTAACATCAAGGTCTGCTGAATGAGCAGGCTGCACTATCTGCTAGCACTAATAACAATGGAGCTCCAAGGACAGAAGCACTGAGCAGCCTAAACAGCATTACCAAGGCAACGACATTCCAGCCTTCTACACTTAACAACAGGACTCAGCAAACTCATCTCATGTCAGGGCCACCAAGCACCNGTAACCCCTAGGTCCTTTTCTGCAGAACTGCTGCCCAGCCATTCGGTCCCTAGTCTATAGCAGTGCATGGGATTCTTTCGTCCTAAATGCAGGACTCTGCACTTGTCCTTGTTGAACCTCATCATATTTCTTTTGGCCCAATCCTCTAATTTGTCTAGGTCCCTCTGTATCCTATCCCTACCCTCCAGCGTATCAACCACTCCTCCCAGTTTAGTGTCATCTGCAAACTTGCTAAGGGTGCAGTCCACACCATCTTCCAGATCGTTAATGAAGATATTGAATAAAACCGGCCCCAGCACCGACCCTTGGGGCACTCCACTTGATACCGGCTGCCAACTAGACAAGGAACCATTGATCACTACCCGTTGAGCCCGACCATCTAGCCAGTTTTCTATCCACCTTACCGTCCATTCATCCAGCCCATACTTCTTTAACTTGCTGGCAAGAATACTGTGGGAGACTGTATCAAAAGCTTTGCTAAAGTCCAGAAATAGCACATCCACTGCTTTCCCCTCATCCACAGAGCCGGTTATCTTATCATAGAAGGCAATTAGGTTAGTCAGGCATGACTTGCCCTTGGTGAATCCATGCTGACTGTTCCTGATCACTTTCCCCTCCTTTAAGTGGTTCAGGATTGATTCCTTGAGGACCTGTTCCATGATTTTTCCAGGGACTGAGGTGAGACTAACTGGCCTGTAGTTCCCTGGATCTTCCTTCTTCCCTTTCTTAAAGATGGGCACTACATTAGCTTTTTTCCAGTCGTCCGGGACCTCCCCCGATCGCCATGATTTTTCAAAGATAATGGCCAATGGCTCCGCAATCTCATCGGCCAACTCCTTTAGCACCCTCGGATGCAGCGCATCCGGCCCCATGGACTTGTGCTCATCCAGCTTTCCTAAATAGTCCCGAACTACTACTTGGTATGTATGCTGTTTGTCCCAGTCTATAAAAATCGGGGTACCTGGCCTTAACCCTTTGTGCAGATGAGGAGAGAGCAGAAATTCCCGCTGCTGACTGAGCCGTTCCTTGCCACTGGGCACTCATGTGTTAGTGTAGCACTTATGGGACACTAGTACTGTGCCTTGAGGGTAAGAAACCTGGCCAAACTGTGCCTGTGGTCTTTCTTTATGAGTAACATCAAGGTCTGCTGAATGAGCAGGCTGCACTATCTGCTAGCACTAATAACAATGGAGCTCCAAGGACAGAAGCACTGAGCAGCCTAAACAGCATTACCAAGGCAACGACATTCCAGCCTTCTACACTTAACAACAGGACTCAGCAAACTCATCTCATGTCAGGGCCACCAAGCACCAAAGGCCTCATGAGATGGGAACAATGTTCAATCCCTGCTGAGCAGGATTCACACTGGGGACCTACAGGGACAGGTTCTGTCACTCTTTGGTAGTGCCCTGGGGTATCCAAGACCCATGATCAGTCATGTGACCCACAGAGAGCGAGGCTGATTTCTGGAAAGAAACGCTTATTAAATAGGGTTCTGCCCTTTTTGGCAGCGTCCTCTCTCTGGACATAGGCTAAATCTATCATGTTCACTCTCAGTCTCACACATGCTAATATCTGCCCCAGCCTGTTCTTAAAGGGGCAGCTCCCATTAACCAAAGTCAAATGCAGTGGCAGAGGTCCGGTTGCTAGGTGATGTTGTCCCCTTGCAGAATGCTGAGCTGAGCAAAACTCACACTCTGAACACCAGGCACCCTTAACGCTGCCCTATTTTAGCACTGCCTAATACACTCCATTAA
The DNA here is from genome assembly GCA_003942145.1 of Platysternon megacephalum. Lineage (NCBI taxonomy): Eukaryota > Metazoa > Chordata > Testudines > Platysternidae > Platysternon > Platysternon megacephalum. The sequence goes on from QXTE01000299.1 coordinate 233,680, forward strand.
CACAGAAACACTCACTCTGCCAACCCCACAGCTGCTGAAATGCACAAGTTCTTCCTCTCCTTTTATAGCCCAGTCACTCACTACAGGCTTCCATCCCACACTGGGAAAAGGCAAAAAGAGAAGGAAAATAAGGTGGTGACCATGCCACCTTCCTTCTGTTCCCTTGGAGCCAATGGGAATTCTTTGTATATGCTCCAGGAGCAGTCATGGTGTTTGGTGCACCTGCACTCAGCGGTGGAGGCCATAGCTGGGCTGCTTGGTAAAGGTTCTGGGTAGTGGTAGCAGCCTGTGATAAACTGGTGGTCAGACTACATGATCTAGTGGTCCCTTCTGGCCTTAAACTCTCTGACTGTATGACACATCAGCTGTGCCCCACCAGCCCTGCTCCAGCACACCTCCTCAGCCATGCCCCTGGCCCAGTCAATGCATTTCCCCCTCCAGCCTGGTCCCTTTCCACAACTCCACCCAGACCCCTGCTCTGCAAGCTGGGAATGCCACTCCCTCATACGCCAACATTTCGATTGCCATTACCCCCCACCTATAACCTGCCTCACATGCAGTGCCTGGAGAGAAGGACAACTGTGTTACAATGCAATGGTGTCCCTGCTCATCTTTCACAGTGGTTCGAGGGAGTGTTTGTGGCATGGCTGGTATGATGGGTTGTCACCCCCGGGGTGCAATCTCGGAGCTGTGGAAACCGCTGCTCCTCTCTAACCTGCTCACACTGCTTTATTGGAGATACAGCCAGCCTCTCCAGGCCCTGTTATCACCCAACACGACAGCCGGTGGCGCCACACACCCAACTGAGTTACCTGAGTGGTTTACTTAAGCCACTCAAAGACAGACAGCAATTTCTCAGCTCCCCAGGCTTGCACCCCCCCTCTGGAGTATAAACCCAGAATTACGCCGTCTTACACTGCACAGGGAACTGTACAATGTAAGCTCATTAATCATAGAATCATAGAATCATAGAATATCANTTGTTCGCTAGTTCGCCTTCCCCTCAATGTGGAAAAGATATACACAACACGCTTGTGTTAACCAAGCTGAGATTTTCCCTCAGACACGCCACTTAAAGGCACACTGGTTAAGATAAAGTAAAAAACAGGTTTATTAACTACAGAAAGATAGATTTTAAGTGATTATAAGTGATAGTAACTGGATCAAAGCAGATTATCCAGCAAATAAACAAAAATGCAAACTAAGCCTAACATACTAGATGGATAGGATCTGAATTAGCAATTTCCCACCCTGACTGATGATACAAGCAGTCCAGCAAGTTTCCATACACAGGCTAGAAATCCCTTTAGCCTGGGACCAGCACTTCCCCCGGTTCAGTCTTTGTTCCTCAGGTGTTTCCAGGAGTTCTCTTGTGTGGGGAATGAGGCCAAAAGATGATGTCACACCCCACCTTATATAGCTTTTCCGTATGGCAGGAACCCTTTGTTCCAACCTCAGTTCCCAGTCCAGCTTGTGGAAAAATACAGGTACCAAAATGGAGTTCAGTGTCATGTGGTCTGGTCACATGCCCTTGCTGAGTCACAGCAACCATTACTCATGGGCTGGCTGAAACGTTCACCGTAAGACTAAGCTCTTTCATGTTCCATTGTCTTTCCTGATGGGCCATCGGCACTGTCTAGCAGCTTTTTCATTGTTGTACCTGAAAGGCTAGTTGGAGGTGTTACACATTTGAAATACATATACATAGTCAATATTCATAACTTTAGATACAAAAATGATACATGCACAGAAATAGGATAATCAAATTCAGCAAATTATAACTTTTCCACAGACACCTCACAAGACATATATTGTACAAGATGCAGCATAATTATGTCATCATCATACCACTATGAAAAATATGGGGTGCAGTGTCACAGCTGGTGGGAAAAATCACAGACAGGATTTCTGTTCCCAAACACAGACAGGTTTATGTTGAGAGAAAGAGCGCCTGAGCCCTGCGGAGTAGCTGGACCCCGTAGCTGAGAAACACAGAGGGGTCAGAGATTGCAATGTTTCTATGCCACCCTTCAGGACAGGTACATGGGATCTGGCTTCACCTGCTGGACTAGGATTCTGCCATCTCCATCTTGAGCTGATAATGCCACTCCTTGTGTTGGCACTGCTTCTCCTCATGCCAGTGCTGGCCCTCCCACTCCTCAAGCAGCTGGGTTTCCAGATGCACTCTGTCCCTCTCCTGCTCTGCCTAACTGTCCACAATTGCTGTGCAGTGGTGCCCTCATCCCAATGGAACATGGTTGCTGCCTCTATCACTTATCTCCGGCCTCCCTCCAGGAAGTTGGCTCCAAGATTTCCCCTGCCTGCTGGACCCTCTGCCAATGGGCTGGATTTGCCCTGTGAACCTGGACCATCCTTCTTCCTCTGGTCATGAGCATACAGCGAATCTACCAGCTGTGTCTTTGTCCAGTCTTTAGTGCTGAGTTGCCTTTCTTTGCACAGCTCAAGCAGCCAACCTTTCTTCAGCTGTTCATAATTCATTTTCCCCATCTCTCTTTTTGCTGTTCCTTTCCTGAAAGGCTACGAGACTCCATTTTTCTCTGTGCGTTTCCTGCCTACAGTACTTGCTGTGATGATGTAGGAATTTTCTGTAATATGTTTATGAATGATATGCATGGCAGGGACTTATTTGACTAGGGATTGCTCCCAGTAGGTGCAAAAGGGTCAAAAAGCTGCTCTGGGGGTAGAGCAGGAGACATGAGGGGTTGGGTCACTTAACTGTCTGGAGTGGTGTGAATGGGTTGTTAAAGGACTGGCTGAAACAGACCCATATCAATGGAGGATCCAGAAGGACAATGGGAACCCCAGTGACTGAACAACTGACACCCACCCATGGGAAACTCCAGCAGGCAGAATATGTGAATTCAGCACGGGTCTGCAGGAGGAAGACAATGGACCGAGAGGTGAGAGGAGGAGGAGAAGAGCTGACCTTTGGAAAACCCTGGGGCTCACCTGGGACTGACAAAGAGACAAGGGGAGAGAGCTGTGGAGCGCTGGCTTGGCCAGAATGGATGGTTTCTTAACCTTTGCTTCTCTGTCTTAACCCAAGCACTTCCCGATGCTCCAGTTGACTAATAAACCCTACCGTTTTGAAAAGGCTGCCTGGTGTCACTGCAAATACTTGTGGAGGTACATTGGCCCCTGAAGAGTGTCCAAGTCTCAGACCAGGAGTGTCTCTCAGTTGGCCTTGCTAGGCAGAGCTCACAGTGTGAGGCAGGAGGGCTGGAACCCAGAGGCTCAGTCTCAGAGGTGTTGAGGCTGTGTGGCCTGCCCTTACGGAAGAGTGGGGCCCTTTGGGGGTCTGGCACACTGAAGGAGTTCCTCCAAGGGAAAGCTGGGGCGTAGAACAGATCATGCGGATCTTTCACTGCTGGTGGCACTTATGGCAATTCACACCTTCATAGATTCCACACATGCTGCCACCATATATGTCACAGCTCAGGCAACTGCCCTTGTATTCCCCCTCCATGGTCCCTCAAGGGCACCAAGTCTAAGCTCCTAGCTCCTCTTTTGGGCACAGACCCACGTCTCTCTCTCCCTCCTGACTGAGGTTTTTCCAGGCCACACAGTTCCCTGCCTGGATTGTGATATTCCCAGCAAGCCAGACTGCCTAACACACCAGCATGTGCGCTTCCCTTTCTCTTTGAAGGCTATGCCCAGTGTATTGCCAGTAGTTACCCGATATCACACAGCCCTTTCGAAACAGGCCCATATATTCTTACAGTAAAAGCATTACAGAGAAAACATCTAGAAAACAATAAAAGAACCTACACACATGCTAATAAAGTTACCAGAGGTGTATAGACCCCGTGCTGGCCTGGCGACTAAGGAGTTAATGAAGCAAGCATCTGCCAGCATGGACTGGCAGCCCCACAGAAGCTGAGAGAAGAAAAGAGCTGAGAAGCAGAGGGGCAGGGCAGCTGCCAGAGGAGCAAGCAGGTTGGGGATGGAAAGTCCTGCTCGCAAGCTGGTGAGAAGCTGCCCAGAGACAGCACCCAGAGAAGGGACGACAGGAGAAGGCCACAGAACCCGGGGAGGTAGGAAGGAGCTCAGGGCACTGCAGAAGGAGTTGTTGAAGCTTGATTTTCCCTGCCTGGAACCCAGTGCAGTGGGTGGGCCTGGGTTCCCCTACTGACCCCTAAGAGACTTATGAACCAAAGGGGTTTCTAGAGCCCCTGAGGGGGAGCTGGAATAAGCCATGCCAGTAAAAATGCAGTTTTGCCGGTATAAGCTGTGTCCACCACAGAGGGCTCCACTGCCAGAACTGGCCTGGCAAGTGCTCTGAGTGTATCCTTGGCCCCAGTCTGGCTTCAGCCATGTTTTTGTAACCAGCCTGGCACATGGGTGTTTGTTGGGAGGTGGACACACCCCTCTATGTGGTTACCCAGCCCTCCTTCCTTCAAGATTTCTGTGCGGTTAGACAGCCTGAAGAAGAAACGTTTCTTCTAATAACCAGAGGCAGCAACTACACCTTCATATTCTTAACTACCTGGGCAGGCAAAAGGGGGATGTTTTAATTGTCGGGTTAGTTCAGCATGAAGTTGCCCATCAACATCCAGGCAGGTGTGTTGGAAGCTGTGTTAGCCAGCTGTATTTCAGCTTCGGGGGCCTAGGCTAAAGCATGGCTTCACTCTGTTAGCCTGTGTCTGGACAGAGCTTGTCAGGGCGTTAAGCAAACTCAGCTGGACGAATGGGATTGCGACACCCCCCCTTTGGCCCATGAAATCAGGGTGCTCAGGGCACAAAGCGGTCATGTGGTGAGCTAGCAGCTCCTGTGTGCTCTGGAGATGGCAGTGCTGGAGACGGCCTGCAGGGGCCCCACAGTACTCTGGGAACGGAGCCAAGGAAGAGCCTGGAACGGACTGGAAAGCAGGTGAGCGCTGCATGTATGATCCGTGTGTTCGCATGGGCAGGTGTGAGTCAGTGTACATGCATGTACGTGTGTGCTTGTGTGTGTGTGCTTGGGCTCACCGATTTGGGTGGATGAGGGTCGTGTCCCTGGGTGTGGGGGAGGGTTGGGGCAGATGAGGGGCGTGTCCCGGGGGGGAGGGTTTGGGCAGAAGAGGGGCGTGTCCCGGGGGGCGGGGGGGGGGGTCAGGGGGGGCGGGGGGGGGGGTGGGGGTGGGGGGGGGCCATGTTCCGGGGCGGGAGGGTGTGGGCGGATGAGGGGCGAGTCCGGAGGAGCAGGGGACTGGTTGGGAGGCTGAGGGGCATGTCCGGGGGGGTGGGGGGGGGTTTGGGCAGATGAGGGGTGCATCCTGGGTGTGGGGGAGGGTTTGGGTGGATGCGAGGCCTGTACAGTGGAGCGGGGGCGGGTTTGGGCGGATGTGGGGCATGCCGGGGGGCGTGGGGGTGGGGTGGGGGGGGGGCCTGGGCTGTGGTGGGGGGGGCGGGGGCGGGGGGGGGGGCGGGGGTCGGGGGGGGGTGGGGGGGTGGGGGCGGGTGTGGGCGGGGGGGGGGGGGGGTTTTGGGGGGTTGAGGGGCAGGTCCCGGGGTGTGGGGGAGGGTTTGGGCGGATGAGGGGCATGCCCGGGGGGGTGGGGGAGGGTTTGGGTGGATGAGGGGCGTGTCCGGGGGGGTGGGGGAGGGTTTGGGTGGATGAGAGGCCTGTACAGTGGAGCGGGGGAGGGTTTGGGCGGATGAGGGGCGTGTCCGGAGGAGTGGGGGAGGGTTTGGGTGGCTGAGGGGCATGTCCAGGGTGGCAGGGGAGTGTTTGGGTGGGTGAGGGCCATGTTCCGGGGCGGGAGGGTTTGGGCGGATGAGGGGTGTGTTGTGGGGTGATGGAGTGCATGTTCCTGGAGTGGGGGAGGGTTTGGGGAGCTACAGAGGGTGGGTGTGTCTGTGGGACCTTGGCTGTTCTGGGTGAGACGGGGGTCTGGGTGCTGTGGAGAAGAGCCAGGCCATAGGCTCTCGGGCCCGGCCCCCTGAAGGGAGCCGAAAGGGGCAGCTCGCCTCTCCTAGCCCCATTGCAGTGCCAAGGGCTGTGCCAGAAGCCCTCGGGCACTCTGCCCGTGGCTCTTCATACACACAGAACAGCAGCGCGCCCGAGGGCGGACGTGGCTTTCAGCAGGGCTGCTTGATGAGCCGAGGCCCAGTGAGACGGGCCTGGCATTTTCCAGATTTGCTTCGGATGCTGGGTGCCTCCATCTGCGGGAGTTCAGCTCGAGGCACCCAGGCGTTCAGCGCCCACAGGCTATGGCTCTCGGTGCAGTGATGCGCCGATGGCCACCAGGTCGGCATTTGGGCCTGAGGGTTTGTTTTTATGAATTTCTGCCCAGCCCCAGTAGGAAGTACTGAACTGGGAATGGGATTGAGTTTGCTGTCTCCGCAGTGGAGCTGGAGGTCTGGCAGGGCCATGAATGCGAGCTGTGGGGATGCTGCTCTCCAGCTCTTGGTGCCATGCAGGGCCTGGACTGCGGGGTGGAGTTGGGGGGACTTTCCTCCCACCCAGCAGCTTCAGAGACCCCGAAGGAGAGCGCAGAGGGTGACTGTGGCTGTGCTTTGATTTCAGCTGGACAGAGCTGCTGCCATGGGGAGGGATGGCTGTTGCTGGCCCGTGGCCATCCGAGTGGCCCTGGAGCTGACCCTGGCCAGCTGTGGTGAGGAAATGGGGGAGCAGTAGGAGGTGTGGAGCTGAGGAAACAGCCTGCCCTGTCGATTTCTGCCAGTCCCTGGTGGGTGGTGGCCTGTGCCTCCTAGGCGGCCGCAAGGAGCCAGCCCTGGGGAGAGGCCTCCTGGGCCTGCCCCAGACCAGTTCTGGTTTAATTGATAAGACCCTTCCGGTCCCCTAGTGCCTCACCTCACAGGATCCACGAGCACCTGACGGGCTCCTGTTCAGGCATGTGCCAGGCAGAAGGCACCTGTGTGCCAGCAGAGCCGCCAGGGGAGCCAGCAGGACGCTGCCTCCAGACCAAACAGGCAGCCTCTGCTCTGGCTTGTACAGGATCTTCTCTGCCCCACTCACGGCAGCCCTGAGCCCCTAACAAACAATAGCCTGTCGTGTTGGCTCAGCTGACAAACCCCTTCGTCTGGTCTCCGCTTGGAGTCCCTGCCTTGTCCGAGCTGGCCTGTGCTGGCAGCACCGCAGAGACCTTGCAGTGTCTGTGCACGGGGGGCCACGGCGAGGCAGAGGCTCCATGTTGGGGTGCAAACCCTCCTTTATCTCTTGCTGTCCGGCAGTGTGGGGGCTGTGCCCATCCGGCTGGCTGCCATACAGGAACATGCTTTGCCTCTTTGTCCCGGCCAAGGGGCCTGCCCTTTCCTGGAGCCAGGCCAGAGCCTTCTGCCAGGAGAGAAAGGCAGAATTAATTGTCATCGGGGATTACAACAAGCAGGTAAGGGCTGAGCCCCGAGCATGTGCAAGGAGGGAGGCTTGGATGAGCGGGAGGGAAATACAGAGAGCTGCACTCGAGTTGAGCTGCCCCCTGCACCAGGGGCGGGAGAATGGGCAGCTTACGCCCTGGCACGTTCCGGAGCGCAGTCCGATACAGAGGAGGGACTGGAGTTAATCTGCGGGTCACTTGCAGGGATAGTTCATGTTAGTGAGGGGCTGGGTTAATGCGCACGGCAATCGGGCTCAGTTCATAGAGGCACAGATGTTACGGCCATGTTACAATCAGCCAGTCTCCAAGACCCCCCCTCAGAGCCACGGCAGGGTTGGACTCAGGGCTCAGATTCATTGTTCATTTTGGGGACAGGGCCTATATTAGCCATGAGGCAGCCGCATAGCGACCCACGCTGCCCAACCCAAATACCAGGGCCTGCATTGCTGTGCCACCCACTTCTCCTGCCCTCCCTATTTCCTACCCCTCCCCACTCAGCACACGAGTGCGTGAGGCTGATACGCAGCACCTGGCTGCATCCCCTGACTCTAGCTTTGTTTCCCTTTGCCTCTGTTGGTGCAGATTTTCCTGATGGAGCTCACGGACCGTGGAGGGGGGCCTGGATCTCAGTACTGGATGGGGCTGGCCCGGCTTGCAGGAGAGGCTGAGCTCACCTGGGTGGATGGCACACCAATTTCAAAGAGCTGGTACAGGTAGGAGAAGGAGCCGCAATTGTGGGTTCCAGAGCAGCCTTAACCCACTGATCAGGCCTGGGATTGGAGCCCTGTTTCTCCTCTCCCGGGGGCTCCTGCAGCTCCTTTCCTTGTGTAGCAGATGGAGTGAATCCTGGTGTCCCTGAGAGGGACATGATGTGAATGAAGGGGCTGGCCGGCTTGTTTGTCACATCCCCATTAGTTCAGACAGAGCCCACTTTGTCTCTGTGGATTGTGAGACTCCTGAAGCACCTGGCCCACAGTTCCTAGCAGCAGCCTTACCCAGGAGCAGGGGCCTGTGGGTAATGTCCAGATGGAAGGTCCAAGGATTGCATGAGTGGGATGTTTGGCCCTGTATCTCTGTTTGGGGCAGTCGCTCAGCTCTGCTCTCTGTGAGCAGCTCCAGGTGCCCCTAGCTTTCACAGGGTCAATAAAAACATGATTCTGATTTGTGCATGTTCTCTGCCTGGCAGGAAGTACATGGCTGGCTGTTCTGTTTTCTCTTGCGGCTCTTCTGGGGCAACAGTCCCAGCCTCTAGTTTTGACTAATCCCCCCGGGGTTTCCTTGCCTTTTGTCTCCCAGGAATTGGTTGTGGAGCCACCCCAAGGGCAAGCACTGTGCACAGCTTGTGGGCTTCTACCTCAACCAGTGGAGAGACTGGGACTGCAACAGCACCAGCTCCTTCATCTGTGAGATGCCAGCTACAGGTAGAGGGAACAGCCAAGGAATGGCTGGATGGACAAACAGGCAACTTCAGGGAAATCTTTCCAGCACAGCCAGATCATAGAATATCAGGGTTGGAAGGGACCTCAGGAGGTCATCTAGTCCAACCCCCTGCTCAAAGCAGGACCAATCCCCAGAGAGGTTTTTACCCCAGTTCCCTAACCGGCCCCCTCAAGGATTGAACTCATAACCCTGGGTTTAGCAGGCCAATGCTCAAACCACTGAGCTATCCCTCCCTCTGGGGTCCCTGCCCCAGCTACAGACAGATGGACAAAGAGCTTTGGGGACCTTTCCCTGGAGCTCATGGGCGGTGGGTATCATAGGCCAGGGGAGGCTAAGCCTCCCCAAACAGCCAGGCGTGGCCACGCCCACACTCTGCCCCGAAGTCCCCTCCTTCGTCCCGCTTTTCCCCTGTGGCCCCAGGCGAGGCTGCTCCTCTTTCTGCCCTTGCTCAGCCTCTCCCCCGAAGCGGGTGGGGGCTAGGGCGCGCTGGCTGGCGACCCGGGATTTGGGGCCGGCGGGACCAGTGCTCGGGCTGGCCAGCTGGCACTGGAGCCACCCGGCTCTCCAGGGCTGGGGCTGGCTGGCCTGGACTGGCCAGTGAGCCAGGATTCGGGCTGGCCAGTGGACCAGGACTCAGGGTGTCTGGGGTGGGGCTTCTCTGGCCATGGTGTGGGGCTCAGGGCTCCAGCCGGGGAGGAGGGTGGACAGGGTGGGGTAGGGCCGCCCATGGAGCTGCAGGGAGAGCAGGGCCAGGCTGGGCTGGGGAAGGTACTGTCTGGCCCAGTGAGACAGTATCTCCTGCTGTCCCTGGTTAGTGTCTGATCTCTTTCTCTCCTAGATGCCTTCCCCAGCTCCATGAGGGCTGTGCGTTTCCGCTCCCACTGCTACACATTCCACTTCCCTGCGCTCTGGGAAATGAGGACTTGGCCACAAGCTTTGGCTTTTTGCAAGCAGTCTGGGGGGAGCTTAGCAAGTGTCCAAGGTGAAGATGAGAACGCCTTCCTGTCTGGTAGGGACCCTGTGTGGGGGACCCCATTTCACTGAGAACAAAGTGAATGAAGGTATCCAGTGGGCAATAAGCAGAGGGAGGAGGGAGCCCTGAAGTCTCAGGGTTTGTCTGAATGGCGACGCTATTGTAAAATCAGTTGGGGTTTCAATTTAAAGCACGGCAGCTAGTCCATGCTAGCTCCCCAGGTGGACACTCTGATTCTGCATTGAGTGCCTGTGTGCGCTTTGGCTTAATCCGCTTCCAAAGCGACTTAAGCTAAACTGCACCCTTAGGGTACATCTACACTGCAGTCAGGGGTGTGACTGCAGCTCAAGTAGACAGACCAGGGCTAGCTTTAACTTAGCTACCATAGTTAAAAATGGCAGTGATTATGGGGTGGCAGAGACCCCAACTGGACTAGCCACATGAGTTCGGGCCCAGGGTTCCAGGCGGGCTTGAGCAGCCTGTGCTGCTGTGGCTATATGTTTAGCAGCACTAGTTACATTAACACTAGCCGGGGTGTGCCATTACCCCTCCAGCTGCCATGTACACATACCCTTAGTGCAGAATAAGACTGCCCACCTGGGGAGCTATTGCACAATAGCTTTTCCAGGCTGTTTCCCCCTGATACCGCTGGCACATGCAGATACTGCCAGGCAAGCAGAGAGGCACTGGACAGAGAGATAACATATAAGGGCCTGTCCAGATTGGAAAAACCAATGGCTGGGACAGGACAGTATCCTGACTCCAGTAGGGGCTGATTCCTGATGCTTAAAAGCAAAGCAGTCCCCCATGAGAGCCGACTGTGGGGCTGGGATTGGATTTCTCAGTTTCTCCCTGTACCATGAGGGTCAGGAGCTTTTGCCATTTCATTCTAACTCAAGTCACTGCAGAGGCAATTCTGCTGACTGAGTCTCTGCTCCTTGCCCTGACTCTCAGTAACTGCTGCACTGCTGTCCTGAGGCAGGGAGGCCGAGCATCCATCGTGTGATGGGCAAACCCTCAAACGCTTGGAAGTTCAAACACCTGAACAGTTTGAGTGCTTCTTTGAAAAGTCTCAGAATCATTCAGGATTCCTTCTCCTTCCCTTCCCTTCCCTCTCTCTTAGAGTCTCATCTATTGCCCTCCTTGCCCCCAGACCCACAGTGCTCTGACCCCTCTTCCTGACCCCTGACTTATGCCACCAGCCAGCGCCGGCTCCAGGGTTTTTGCTGCCCCAGGCAGCAAAAAAAAAAAAAAAAAAAAAAAAAAA